>JARHVA010002989.1:1755000-1765000 GCA_037957365.1 Torreya grandis
TGGACAACAATAAATTCTTGGATATGCATAACTCCTTACTTAAGGTCCTTAGCTTTGTCTAATGGAATGAATGGGATGCCAATTATTGGTTATAGTACTTTATGTATTGATTATTGAAAAACATTGTGATGTATTAAAATTATGCAGTGGGCCCTAAATGACATTGCATTGTGTACTCTGAAAGGTAATCCCAAAAATTTTAGGGTTGTTTCATCTAGTATTAGAGCTTGGGATTTAAGGGTTTTGGATGAGTTTTGGATAGATTAAATAGATTTTAACATATACTTGAAAAGCTGGTTGAGATTTGTGTGATTAGGCATACCCTTATAAAGGGTTATGTTTATATAATATGATTTTGGGTGGATATAAATGCACATAATGTAGATGTGCATATCTTTGTGGAGGCTTATTTTATATCAACATGTATATGTATACCTGTAGATGGATGAATAACACTTGTATGGTTATGTTGCCTTGTTGTGATTGAATTGGCACATTATATGATTGAGGTCATCCTAAACCAAGGTTAAATTTATATACCTTTTGTTGAAAATATATTTATTATATGATTTAAGAAGGCTATGTTATGACCTTTATAAAGGCACTTAGCCTCTTGGGCGAATTAAATAGTGCCTTATTATGCAAGACTAAAGTGTTTTAATTTCTTGCACTATAGAATGTATGTGTGTGAATAAATTGATAAAATTATGCAATGAATTTATGATGTTTACCCTTAGCCTTGATTGGGTCAAAACCTTTCCTAACCAAGTTGCACTAGGGTAAGTGTCACCTATTAATTATTAACTTGTATGGACAAGTTGATGGGAGACTAGTGATAACTGCTTGACCCTTAGAATTGAGGAAATAGTGTTTGATATCTATTGTTGACTTATATGGGAAAGTCATCAGTAGATGATTAAAACATTAAGACTTTAGGAAGACTAAGGGTTAGGATTAAGCCTACATGGATCATTAGGGTGTAAGTGTCTGATTTACTTGGGTAAATTAGTAAGGCTTGGGATCTCCACTTAAGGAGGAGCATATTGAGTTGAGTTAGAACTTGGTCATGTTTATGCTTTTGGCCTCTTTTGAGTTAAATGTAGAAGTATGTAATTTCATAACTCCAAAAGGCCAAAAGTTAATTAGTGTGTGGAATGTTATTTTGATCATGTTTAACATCTATGATGTTATTATGATCATGGATATGTTTTGCATTTGTGATGGTTATTTTGATCATGGATAGGTTGATTTCCATGAGGATGTTGTTAAGCACGGGATATACTGAGAGGGGGGGGTGAATCAGTATATCATATATCTTATAAATCTTTTCCTTAACCAAATTCCACTTCATCAAACATTTAAGATATGTAATAAAAATCAAACAATAAACACCACACAAGATAGAGAGAGACACCAGATATAACGTGGAAACCCAATGTGGGAAAAAACATGGAGAATAATCTCAAGTATATGATTGAGCACCAACCCAAATAATATTCACAAGCCAAGCTTACAAGAGCACCAACCCCTTTGTTGAGCACCAACCTAGCAACTATTCATGAGCACCAACCCACAGGAGCACCACACCCCTTTGCCGAGCACCGACCCAGCTACTATTCGTGAGCACCAACCCACAGGAGCACCAATCCCTTTGTTGAGTGCCAACCCAACAAAAATTTGTGATCACCAACCCATAGGAGCATCAACCCCTTTGCCGAGCACCAACCTAGCAACAATTTGTGAGCACCAACCCATAGGAGCACCAACCCCTTTGTGTATACCACACAACTATCTCTCAATGTTGCTATCTCAACAAATGATAGATCAATACAACATCTCTTTCCTCTCTCTCACCTTTGCTCGTCTAAGCTATATATAACAAATACAAATCATATTCATCTCTCACAATTGATCTTCTAAGCTAGATATTACAATATCAAATCAACCTCTTTCTCATATTTATAAATGGCTTCTCAAGCCTTTATTTATAGCTTTCCAAATGACCTTTGGTCTTCCCCCTTTGTGACCCTTCAATCCTCATGGAAAATGGTGCCAAAATTGTAGGAACCTTCATATTCAAGCCTTTGAAAAGTCATGTGGTGACCCTTCATGATCAAAAACGTCCTTCCCTCTTTTGTCCTCATCTTGGTGGCTTTTTGTATTCCTTAAAGTGTCCCTTCATGAGAAATTGCGCCCTTCCTCTTTTGTCTTCACTTGGTGACTCTTGGAATTCCCCAAGATGACTCTTGATGGGAAAATGCGTCCCATCCTTCTTTTGTCTTTATCCTATGGGTCTTTGACTTCTCCATGGGCCCTTCTTTTGTCTCATATGCAACCAAAAATATATTCATTAATATTAAATAAATATTAACTCATATTAGCCAAGATATATTTATTACAAACAACATTAAATGCAATGGGGCCTTTATCACCAATAATTCTAAACCTTTGACATCAATGATAATATTTCCAACAATCTCCCCCTTTTTCATTGATGGCAACCTCAATCCTAAAACTACCACATCCTATCACCTGCATGTCCTGTCATCTGAAAACATACAATAACTCCCCCTTACTATAGCAACCTATACCTATTCCCTGTACCTATACCTATTATTCTCCCCCTTTAAAATTAATGGCAAAGGGCCTACCTAGAGCTAACACTTAGCTCCCCCTCAATTGATGCTAAAAATCAATGGAAAGAAGTAAAATAAATTACTTCCCAACTCCTCTTGCAGATCTTTGAATGTGTCCTTTGATTGTGCCTTTGAGAAGATATCTGATAATGCATATAAATCTTTACCTATCCTTTGAGAATCTACAATCAACTCATTTGAATATTTTATTCTAACCTCACAACCTTTTGCATGAAACTTTAATGTATATCCCTGATCACATATTTGACTAACACTCAATAGATTATGCTTAATACCTTTTTCATACAAAACATTATTAGTCTTGATTCTATCATAATCCAGACTCAAAGTACCTTTTCCAGCTATCCTGGCAGTGGTTTTATCTCTGAAACTGACTATGCCACCATTGATCTACTTTACTCTTATCTCCTATCATATGCCTCAAACATCCACTTTCAATGAACCATGGCTAATCTTTATTTCTTACATGCAGAGCTGTTTGCACCAACATAGAATCTTTAGGTTGTTTCTTCTACCATGAACATGTCTGAACCTTCTTCTTGATGAATGGAGCTTTGAAACTCTGATCCTTCTTTATTGAATCTGCATGAGTATTCTTTTCTTTCTTTCTGAAACTGTTATCTCTTTTTCAACATTCTAATTTCTTATGACCATAATCATTTGAAACACTTTATATGCAAGAATCATTCTAATAGCCTCAAACCATAATACTGATGCAAAATTTTCTTCAAAAATCTATTCCCTCAAAAGATATACAAATTAATCTGCCAACTCACCTTCTTGTCATGCAAAATAGCCAAGACCCAATAGCATCTACCATGCTTCAACTTTTCTTAAAAATGTCTCCTTGAAGCCTAGAAGAGACACCCCACACAAAAGGGTCCTAAAAATAAATCTCAAGAGATTACCACATTGATCTCATCCTAAACCATGATTAAATTTATATACCTTTTGTGGAAAATATATGTATTATATGATTTGATAAGGCTATGTTATTACCTTTATAAAGGCACTTAGCCTCTTGGATGAATTAAATAGTGCCTTGTTATGCAAGACAATAGTGTTTTAAATTCTTGCATTATAGAATGTATGTGTGTGAATAAATTGATAAAATTATGCAATGAATTTATGATGTTTATCCTTAGCCTTGATTGGGTCAAAACCTTTCCTAACCAAGTTGCATTAGGGTAAGTGTCACCTATTAACTATTAACTTGTATGGACAAGTTGATGGGAGACTGGTGATAACCGCTTGACCCTTAGAATTGAGGAAATAGTGTTTGATATTTATTGTTGACTTGTATGGGCAAGTCATCAGTAGATGATTAAAACATTAAGACTTTAGGAAGACTAAGGGTTAGGATTAAGCCTACATGGATCAGTAGGGTGCGAGTGTCTGATTTACTTGGGTAAATTAGTAAGGCTTGGGATCTCCACTTATGGAGGAACATCTTGAGTTGAGTTAGAACTTGGTCATGTTTATGCTTTTGGCCTGTTTTGAGTTAAATGCAGAAGTATGTAACTTCATAACTCCAAAAGGCCAAAATTTAATTAGTGTGTGGAATGTTATTTTGATCATGTTTAACATCTATGATGTTAATATGATCATGGATATGTTTTGCATTTGTGATGGTTATTTTGATCATGGATAGGTTGATTTCCTCGTTTTGGTAACCATGGATATTTTTTACATCCATGGGGATGTTTAATTTAATCCTGGATGAACTATACATCCATGAGGCTACCTAATTAGAGATTGGATATGTTTTGACACCCATGAGGATGTCTATTGTGATATTAGATATGTCTTATATCCATGAGGATGTTTAGTGTAAAGTTTGATTGAACTTGATGATTTTGGGGAATTATAATTCGCATAGTAGTGTTTTAGCATGCATCTTATGCCTTGGATAAGATCACCATTTCCTAAAAGTGATGTTACATCAAAACAAGTATCACCTTTCAACTTTTGACTTATTAGATTAAGTCAATTGGAAGAATAATGATATTTTCTTATTTTTAGAATAAGAAGTTAATGCCTTGATGGCCATTGATAGCTTGCATGGGTGAGTTATCCAATGATGCCGAGGTACAACATCAAGGGAGGTATAAGGGTGTGACTTAAGCCTGAAGGTCCTAGTGAGTGAGTGTGAATGACTTGCTTGGGCAAGTTAGAGAGTTTTAGAAAATTTTATTATTTTTGATTAGTATGATCCATCTATCCATGATGCATGAATATTGTTGGTAAATTTCTAAAAAATCATAGAGATAGATTTTATGGGCTTTGTTGGAACACAACCTTATTGGAGAGAAGGTGATCCTAATCTGAGATCCCTAGGACTGATCATGTTGTACTATATGATGGATATTTGGTGTCATTTAGATGGCATCTAGACATCAGGTGATCTGATGGGAGCCATGAAACCTTATGATTCACCATCATCTATGTTAATTATTGTGATGTTAAAGTACCTTGGCATAATTATTAGAACACCTAAGTCATATATGCTTGACCTATTTCATGTGGGTCCTCCTTGTGTGTAAAAATGTTATGTGTTGTGTAAACTTTTACATTTTGTTGCTTATGTTGAATCATGTAAATTTTATATCTTCACTATGCATGGTTCATATAGTTAACCTTGTGGGTTTTGATGGTATGTTGTTAAATGTGGAATGTATGAATAATGGAAAAATTACTTGTGTAAAAAATCTCTCACTTCTAAAATCAATCATGTGAACTTATTTTAATCTATGTTTTTAAATTTTTTTTATGAGTATCTTATACACTTATCATGAAATAAATATGACTTTGTGTTATTAACATATTTGTATGTAGTAATGTGATCATAAGCTACTCATGTGATATATTTTCCCCTCTTGAAAACCAAATTCTATTGATTGGAATAGGCCAAGGTATAATGTTATGTTGTATGGTGTAATCCCACATCACTACTCTAGTATTGATTATTGGTGCAAGTATGAGGTTGAGGTAGAGAAGCAATACATAGATAATGATTTTGACCAGGTATTGGCCAAGTAGTGGAGTCTCTCATAGGTTAAAAATCCACTTTCCCCTTTGCATAAGTAGCCACCTAATTAATTTAGAGTGTGCACCATGTGTGCCACAAGTTGGCCATATGATCTTAGTGCATAATGATCACTTTGTGGATTTAGCATTACTTTAACCACCTCTTGATGGTTGTGGTTAAAGAAACCTTTGTCAAATGTTATTTTTATATGCTTGTGAAGCACTCACTAGTCCTTAAATGTGAACATTTATGCAAAATTAGCAAGGTGGTACTTATTGAGATGAAGCATGTGTTGGCCTGTAGGTGTAAACATGTTATGGTTCATGTATTATGTTTTAAATACTTATTATAAATATTTTGGGATGAATATTTTTGTTTTATTTTAGAGGCATCACTAGAATGCATACTGGTTTTATGCTCTAAAAGAACAACATAAAACCCTGATCAGGTAGTGTTAAAAATCATAGGTACCTAATTGACTCTTGGATAGAGTGATAAAAGTTGGGTAATGCCCTCAAATGGCTGATTTTTGGATGATAGGATTGGTATCTCTGGGCCATTGTGTGAGCTCACATGTGTTGGATAACATGTTGTAAGTCTTTGGGTTACATGTGATGCCTAGTATGGCTTCTCCTATATTTAGTCTAGGTGGTGCAAAATGCTACACTAACCCATGTATAGTTTTTGATGTGGCAGAGTAACCATAATAGTATGGATTACTACCTTTTTTAAGATATGCATGTAGCATAATGTTTTAGTGGAAGGTTCCACTTTGAATTTGATGTTCTAGTTATAATTTTTTAGGATTTGATGATTATGATTATTGACCTCAATTATAGGTCTATGTGTGTTGACACAAGTGATTATGACCCTTGTCAAGTTTTATATTTAGATTGTTAATCTAGTTTAGACATCAATTTATATCTTATTATACTATGGCTATATTTCCTTCTTGGGAGTGTCGTTAGCACTCTTGTTGGGAAGTGTATTAAGGTAAGTGTAAGCTGTTATGTTTTGGGACATTGTATACTTATGATGTTTATTATCACCTTCATAAGGGGATGGAATAGTTAATAATAGAAGTGTTGTATCAAAATTAACTTGTGTGCCCTTGAAATTTCACTAATTGTTGTAGGTATATTTGGTTTAGTGAACCTAATTGTAGCTAGTTTTAGAAAATTCTAATGTTATTGATGACCTTTTAAGGCATGAATTTGGAAACATACTACCCTAGTTGGGAGATTGGGTGGAATATTTTGTTATAATAGTGATTCATGAGTGTTGTTTTACCATATTAGTGTCGCCAAGGACACATGAAGGCAAGAAGGAGGCCATTACTTGGCCTAGTGTAAAGAAAAATGTGGCTGACCTAATGGTAGAAAATAAGAATGCCAACAAGATAAGGTTAAGGCATTGCCACCTCTCAATGGGTGGAGAGGTTGTGAAGCCGTGTTAATCAATTTAGTTAAACTTTTTCAAAGAATATTATGCTTGACTGTTGATAGTCATCAGGATGACTCCTCTTTAAGGAAGGGAGGATATCATGACCTAACCCTATGGCCCCTTATAGATAATTGATTATAAATTGTTTTAGTATGTTTTATTATCAGTTGGACTAATGATGGTTGATCATTGGTTCTATTGTAGATGGCTGAGATATGATATATCTCAGGTAGTTGTGATTATTTCATGTTACAGTTGACACTCACACTAGATTCATTTTATCCTATTATATATGTTACTTTAGTTAGTTACATTATTATATGTTATTGATATATCATGTTTTACTAAATATGGGTTGACATTGCCTACTCTTGCATCTATTGTTTATGTTCACAGAGCATGCTCAGGGTCACGATCATCAATATTGACTCTAATCCCTTTACAACTATAGATATTTATACTTGATTTATTATTTCATGTTTAATTATTCATTATTAATATTTATTTATATCAACATCATTATGATATTATTGATGTCCTATTTGGTGAATACATGAACCAGGCTATGAGTTAGGCTTGGTAGTGGGTTTGGACATCTTGAGTATACTCATGGATGATTGAGCAATCAAAAGCCACTATGATAGGTATAACATGTATTATATGATACTAAGCTATTGTATTTTGATGATTCAATTGTGTTATATCTTTTCATCTTTTATTGACCTCTCCTTATCTTGAGTGTGTGTGTTTTGCTCTTGTTCCATGTTGGAGTATCAAGTTTTGGCATCATTGTTTTCTTTTGCCTATCCTTGTGTGCTTGAGGTTATTTTTCACATTTGGTTATCATCCCTGAATGTTGTGGACACTTAATTTTGAATCGTATGAGTGGCTTGTATTATTAACTTGGCTGGTTTAGGTTTATCTAGAATCGTGTGGGTCTCTTGACCTTGGTAAAATGTCTTTAGCAATCTCTTTCGTGGGTGATTGACTACCGAGAGCTTTGATGGACTTAAGGGATTTGTCGATTGTTATTATTTGTTAATTTTTATATTTTGGGTTGGCTTTATAATTGTTATTAATTATTATTATTTTTGATGACTTTGTTAATTCATGTTAATTACTATTTATTTATTTAATGATTTTATTGTTTATTTTTATTAATACCCAATTTAAAGATTTTATTTTTATTATCATTAATAATCAAATTAATGATTTTGTTAACTAGTATTACTTTTATGATTTTGTTTATTTTATCTATTGATTTAAGGATTTTTTTTATTATGATCATTTTGATGATTTCATTGTTATTACTCTATGGATCGATTTATGGAAATTTCAGTTGACGTTTATTAATTTAATTATTAATATATTATTCCTTTTTTTGGCTTGAGGCATTCTAGAGAAGTGATTTTTCAGGGGGGGTGTTGAACATTATTTTTCTTTTAGCTTGTAAAATAAGCTTTTGGGGCTTTGTTGACTTGGGATGAAGACATGGTTGGGAAAAAAGGAAGGAGATCAAATGTTGGGTAGAACATTTTTTCTCTTAGCCTAGGATTTATGTATTGCATTTTGTTTTTTTGGATCTATTATTACTCTTCTAAGAGTGAGGGGGATGAGTGGGGTGTTCTTTGAATGCTTATGCAGGAAAGTAAGTTAAAACGTAGGAAAAACTGTATTCATCCCTTATTTGCAAGCAATAATGTAATTCTTCGTATACTCAAGTTTGAAAATAATAGTAAATGTATGAAGGAGATTGTGTTTCCTCTTTAATTAAAGATCAAATGTTTGCTTGAGCTTTATTTTTAGCCTTGGATTTCTGTATTGTGGTATGTTTGTTTATATCTCTTATTACTCTGTGTAGAATGGTGGGTTGGGTCAAAATGCCAGGGGAGGAAACCCAAGGTATGAGAGAAGGGGTGGTTTTTGGTGGCTATATGAAGGAAGTAGTGCCAGATTTGGTGGTTGATTTGGCATAACAATAGGTTGTTGCAAAAAGGATGCACTGATTCTTATCTTGGAAACCATGATTTACCATCATAGTTTGTAATTTTTCTAGTATGATCTATAATTAATTTCATAATGGGAAAATGGGTTTTTATGTATCAATTCACAATAAAAAAGTGTTTGAATCTTCATTGGATAAAATCATTGGTGAAAACTTATTTCTTCTTTTTGGGCACTATAGGAAACATTCTAGTATTTTGATTTTGTGTTTGCAGTTAATAAAAATTAGGGGAATTAAACCAAGGGTTTATGAATTGGGCATGTGATCCAAGTTTAAGTATAAATAAAACACTTGTGTTTGCTTCAAACCATCTTAACTAGCATGATAACCATAATTCTCAATTTAGTCTCTTTACATGAGCCTATTTTCTATTGGTGAGCCTATTTTCTATCAAATCATGTTGATGATGTTAGCTATATGTCATAGGTAGTCTCCTACATAATTAATAATGTTAATTTTGGTGCCCAATTGGGTTTGATAATATGGATTATTTATATTGATAATGTTTTGTTATATATCATATGTAAATAAGGCCATATTTTTATGAAGATTAATACCTTCCTTATAGGTGATTTTGTTTAATCTTGTTTTGTTAAATATCATGTGTAAATGAGAATATATATATTTTCTAAAACTTGATGACTTCTTGAATTATGATTCCATTCATACTTATGGAATCCTTGGCTATCATTTGATGTCATACCCTTTATTATGCATATCTCTTTTATATATTTTATGTTTTGGGTTTATAATAAAATTGATTTATCCATGCTAATTATAAACCCCTATTATACTCCTATTGTTCAAGTGGGTTTTTCCTTGAACCAGATGGGATGTATTTAATAGTCTTAGACTATAGTTGTTTTC
>JARHVA010002989.1:1767500-1917500 GCA_037957365.1 Torreya grandis
TGGAACTCATGTTAATGTTTAAAAATTACTTAAGTAATGTATCTTTGAATGGACATACACATGCCAATTGAATGGCATGAATGCTTATGTTTCATCTAGTAACATGACATTATAACTAAAGGAAAAAGTAAGTGACATATTGGTTCAAGACCCCCTTGGCTAACTTACGAGATGGTATTCATGTATATTAATAATTACTTGGTTTTATAATGCCATCTACATACTTATTCAATAGGAGGCTCACATGCATGATGTCATCCACCTTAAGTTAAGTATATTGTAACTCATCTAATTTATTAATAAAAACTCTTTTGACATGGATTTGTATCTTGTGAGTGACCTTCATTTAATGGAATGAAGGTGAAATGTTCCCTAAGGAACTTTGGATCATGGTATATTGATCTAATGGGGGTGGCATAAGTATTGATCCTTTGCTTAGGTGGATCCCAAAAGTCTATGGTAGATCAATAACCTTATTGTGTTGGATTTAGTAGTGGATTAGAGATATCCAATTTTTGATCTCACAATGTGATAAGACTTTCCTAAGCAAGTCAGTGATATGGATTCCATTGTTTAGTCATTCAAACCCCTATGATTAAGTGTTATACTTCTCTTATATCTTATTTTATTATATAGCTATTGGCTAACAAAACATTCTTGGCTATGCTTAACTCCATACTTAAGGTCCTTATATTTGTATGATGGAATGAATGGAGTGCTAGTTATTGTTAATAATATTGTATGTATTAATTACTGAAATGCATTATGTTGCATTGATATTATGCATTGGGCCCTACATGCCATTTCATTGTGTACTCTGAAAGGTAATCCCAAAATTTTTAGGGTTGTGTCACTCTGATGTCTTAGGTAAAGATGACACTCTTTAAAATATGTATCCAATGCATTGAGTGAGAACCAAAATGGATTCTAGTTGTGAAATATATGCCCAAATAGAGAATTTGCACCTAATCAACCCTTTTGTCCCTACTAGATTTAAAGTTATAGATATATGGTGTGAAAAATACATACACTTTGAGACTCTAATATCTACATAATAATTTATTCTCTTGAAAATATCTATCCAACACATTAAATGATAAAAAATGGAAATCTGATGTGAAAGTTATTGACAACCTTAGAATTTTCACCTGATCAGCGTCTTTGTCCCTGCTAACTCAAAATTTATAGATATCTAGTGTGAAAATAAATACACTTTGGGAATTTATGTTTTAAATGAAGATGATCCTATTAAAAATATCAATCCAATTCATTAAATGAGAAACAAAATAAAGACTAGATGAAAAATTTATGTTAAAATAGAGAACTGCATTTGTTGCACACATGACGTGTGAATAGTACTTGATTTATCTGATTTCTCCAAAATACCTTTTTTTATCAAAGTGAGATATGTAGAAGACCCATTACACCTATGATTATTAGGTGATATAGTGCTAAATCTCTAGTTTCTTCAAGTGGGAATGATTTGTTTTTTAAATGTCATGAATTTAAATTTTGGTTAAAATGGTAGATCTAACTGTGAGACCCAATTCCTTGGAGGAATGTAGGATAAGTCCAAATTATTTGGTGACCATTGCCTTATCCACCTCTTTTATAGTTTGTAGTTCACATGCATATATCAATTTGGTCAACTAGAAACAATTCACCTATCCCAACTATATGGGAAATGAATATGTGTTGTTGGGATAGATAATTACCTTGAAAACTCCACCTATTTGTTTGAGTTGAAATTTGTGGAATTTTATATGCTTGGGAAGATATAAAATTACAAATTTCATTTATTTTTAAAATCACAACTTGATTTATTTTAATACCCTTCAAAGCAAAATTTTACTTAGAACAAAACAAGGGCTTATGTCTTGTAATCAGCTCCGATATAGGGAAGGGGAAATACCAAAACACATAAGATGTGTTTTATTGAACACACACACACCAAAAAATGAAAGTGAAAAATAAAATAAAAAATTATGAGGAAATGGATATTATTTACAAAGGAATGAAAATCAAAACAAGGCTAAACAAATCCCTTTATGGGTTGGGAAAAGTATGAACCTTTTTAGGGAAAAATTTGGCAAAATTAGAAGAACTATTAAAAATACATGAGTAAATATAGCAATGTGTTTTTTTATTTCATGCATGGGAAAGACATGGATCATGGGTGAAAAGACAAATACTAAATAAAACACTTCATCATGTACCAAAAATTAAACATTACTTGCATTTTATTCATGAATGTAAGAGTTTTATTTTAATTTAAAACTTGAAACAAAAACAACATGAGATATACCTCCAACATCTTCATCTTTTGGTTTGTCTTATGATTATTCAACCATGAATGGTTGAACCAAATTTCTCATAGGTGCATCCAAATGGGATCTTGGAACTAAAACATCTTGGCACTAAAAATGGTTTGAAACCTCTAGCTCATTGCTTCTTGTTTCTTATTTAAAATCCACTAATACTCAATATCATTACACACATTTTATTCACAAATATGAAGCCCTAATATTAAAAAAATTATTCAATTTAATTAATGGAAAAAATACCTAATATAATATTGAATTCAAATTTAAAATATAATTATATCAATGTAAAATAAATTTTTGAAATTTCATATAAATAAAATGCATAATATAATTTTACTTTGAATTAAAATAAATATTTAGTTTTTATAAAATCAAATAAAATATTTATTGTATTAATATATTTAAAAATTTAATTTTACATGCATGATCTCCTTTTTAGAAAACTTTAAACAACCTCGATTCACCATAGTCTACCACCCATCTCAAGATATATAGATGAAGTTTCATCTCTAACATAATTCCATCAACACTCAATGATTAGTGGATTAAACAATAGCTCATGTGTTAAGATCCCATTTTGAATAAATGATGTCATACATTTCCTAGGATTGATCATTATTGAATGTCTAAAAACCTTAGAAAAGAAATAACAAAAAAAATCTAAGGTCCTCACTTGTTGGTCATAATAAGAATAATCACAACATAATACACAAACCTAATTCAAATTAAAAAATATAGTGAAGTGAAACTCAAAAATTAAGTACACATAAAACTTTAAAATAACACACACACACACTTTTTAGAAAGAAATCATTATACAAACTTGTTTTGTCGCACACACATCATTGTACGACCCTAATTTACGATCAAACATACACTTAAATCAATGTTAAATATCTTCTTAAAATTAAAAATAATAGAGGATAAGAACTATAGAAATGAATTTTCATTTTTGAATAACATAATGGTTTGTTCATACACCCAATCTTAGATCAACTAACCTTAATTCAACTAATTTACCAACATTTATATAATGACTTAAATTTAAATTATTAATATGAATATAACTAAGGCACCTCTTTATTAATTAGGAAATTAAAAATAATATCCTTTCCTTGTAATTATTATCATAAATATATGCAGAAAATTATTATAGATGTCATTATAGTAATCACTTACAATGAGGGTCATTTGGGAAATGACAAAATTACACTCCAACAAAAATTCCATGAAAATAAATTATTGTTTTTATTATTATTTATTTCATAAAAACCTTCAAATTAACATAAAAATAAAATGATATCCTTAATATATAAAGACTCCAAAAAGTCACAATGTTAAGGGTGATTAATTAATGTGTATTTCTAATATGTATGCATGTATTTATGTATGTAGTATGTATGTATGTATGTATGCATACATACATGTCTCGTATGTCTAGGTTACCATTTTATTGATTTTATGATTAATGTTGCCTTAACCTAACAAAAAAAATGCTAAGTAGAGTAAATCTGATCATTAAATCAATATTAAACCATGCGTTCTAATTATAAACAAATGATGTGTAACAACTAGGGTTTTGAATATAAACATCAAAAAATATTCAAACAACATGCCTAGTTGGGGCTCACAAAGCTATTTTTGACTATTTTTTTAACTCGAGTGTGATTGTGGCATTATCAAATCTTACTATTTGATTATCATTTTGAAATGGGGAAATAAAAAGGTATTGGACAATAGTGGGGGTTATATTATCTAGTTAGGATGAAGATATCTAAAATCCTCCTATAGCAAAATCATAAGTTGGGATTCTATGTAGATCTTCCTATATGTGCACTTCATCACAACATAGACCTGCAATGTTGATATTTAACCTATGTTTTGTTTTATCCTCTTCAAATACCCTAATATATTCCTACACACAATATAAATATAGAATACAAACATATATCAAATATAAAAGTGGGGTGGGGAAAATGGGGAAGTAGGAATGGTTGAACTATCCTCAGAACCCCCATGGCCTAAGCACTACTTACATAGCCCTAGTGGTGGGGACCTCATGCTGATGTAGTTATCCATTTATGGATTATGCATAACTAGATAAAATATGGTGTATATATAAATTATTTTCAACTAGGCTATCCTTTTGGTCAAATCATACAATCTATATGCAGTATGTATAAAATTTAGATAAATGTAGATATTGATCTTGTGATAGTATGATTTTTATTATTATGATAGTTCCATAATAATAAGATATAAATGTAAAATTTCTAAGGGAAATATTTAGATAGAAGACTCATAATTTTGAATTTAAAAAATCAATTCATGTACCAACTAAATCAAACAAGTGTAAAATGGTCACAAAAATAGACTCAAACGAAATGGGATTTAAAAAGAGTACAAAAATGTATGGGGGATAATATCAAGGGATTGGACAGTAGTGGGGAGAGGTATTGTCCAAATACAAGAAAACTAAAGCATGAAATAGTGTCAAGACCAAGGATCCATGTAACTCTAGCAAGGGCTAACATGAAGGACTGAGACTCTATAAAAATACTGAAATAAATATGAAAAAGTGATAGAAAAAATGTGAATAGGACAATAAAAGAGAATGGGAACTTAATTTAGCATTTGGATTTTCTAAATAAAAAATCCAAAAAATACATAAATTTGTGTGTTTCTTAACTAAATTTGGGCATATACATTTCCCCCCTTTTATTCTAGTAGTGTAATAAAATGAAAGTACTAGAGTAAAAGGAAGAATGGATACCTATATAGCATGGGATTTATTTGAAATGGAGGTTATGTGGGTTAGATGTGATGAACCCACCAAAATATAATGTGTTATAATCTTATTCTCTTTTTAGCTATAAAAATGAATAAGACTTTGAGTATCAATACTTATGAAGATGAACCCATGAGGTGGAGTCCATGTACTTAATCTGAGTAAAGAATTATGTTATGAGGAACATAGCTATGTCTGCCCCAACTTTTATATCTAGGTTTAAATGTGCTTATAAGTAAAATTATGTTTAAATTCAACCCCAACCAAATCAAATATAAGGGGTACTAGTGCAAAAATATGAGTTAACTATTGTAGAGGGATATGATATTCATTGTGAGGTAAAACTAGTTCAAAAACTAGTGTAGGTATAAGTATGAACTATTTTTTATGTAAAAAACATATAGATAATGGCATGTTTTGACATTCCTTTTGGAGTATTTGGTGTAAAAATGGGAGATGATAACATGTGCCTCATAACATGCCCCCAATCTGATAATTAAGGAAAATAAATCATATAATTTGAATAATAAATCTAATTTCTAAGTAATATACACATGGATAATGGCATGATTTTATTTTACATTTATATAATCTAGTGTAAAGATTGGAAGATAAGAATTTGTGTCTCATAACATGCCCAAAATTTGATAATTGAGTCATATAATCTTAGCAAGAGATTTGAATCTTGAGTAATAATATTGTGGCTATGTGAACCTACATTCAGGGTAAGTTTTAGTGGCAATTTTCATTAATTCATAAATATTTTCATTTTATAAATTGATATTTGTAAATTTCATGGGGTGGTGAACAATGTGAATTTGCCTAAACTATACGGGTTCAAGATATTTTTCTAGGTTTGATTGCCTACTATTTAAAAAAAATCATACATATAAATATATTTTACAACTCCATAAAATGTTAATATATTATTATTCACCATTATATGTAATATATAATGATTCAAGGACTAAAAATCTAAAACATATCAGCATAACTACCATCTAGAGGCACTTGTGTCACTTGTCACCATAACTATTTCCTACCCATAATAATGTCACCCATCACAGCTTGTGTCATATACCAATAATCTTGTCACACCACATCATCCACTTAAAATAAAGGTCATTCGATAGAATTCATGTAGATCATCAACATTATTATTACCCAAAAACATTCATTGTTAGCATTAGTTTCACTCACTAATGTCATACCCCATCTAAATTTTTATTGATTGATTACATTAAATCTAATGGAAATGTTAAATGGGTTGGATAATTAACTAAAATAACTTTATTATATTATTTTAGAAAACAAAAAAACCCAAACAAGTGGTGTATACACATAATATTTTCAATCTTTTATCAATTACTAACACTCTTTATCTTGTAGGAACTCATTGAGTCTCAATCTCTCTAAGTGCATACCCTAAGGAGTGCACCAAAATAAATGGGTGGGCAGACCATTGGTGTTTCACATGATTATTTTCCAGTTATTGCTAGTTATTACCTATCCACACTCTTGTATCCTAAAGACCATTACCCTAAGATATGGCCTCCTATTTTTGATACTCTTCTGGTCATTTTACCACCTTCCCTACATCTTTTCCTAACCTAAAACCCCCTTTTGATAGTTTACATGACTATGTTAGCTATGTGAACCTTGTATTCTTATTAACAAAATTTATTACGGGTCTAGGTCAGCCCCTGACCAACCTAGTTCGTGACCTAGTAATTTTTTGTCAATTACAATACTAGGTCGATCAAGTTGACCTTGTTGGTAAAAACTTTTAGAAGGGTTTAGGGTTAGATTCACCATTATTAAGAGAAGAGAAGAAGTAAGATATATTGTACATCTACTTATCCACCATTCTACTTGAGGATCAAGCTTAGGGTTTCATACTTTCTTTAGAGATATGGATCCTGTATTGTGGATAAGTCTTTTGGATGCATTTATAGGTTGTGTAGCCTAGAGATTATTTATACTTTTCATTGTTACATAACACAATAACCTATTACAAAGCACCATGGCTGAGGGAGAGATAGAGGCTCGGTGTTCATCTTTAAAGGAAATTATTCCTAACTTTTTCCCTCTATTATAAGAGTATATATATATGTATTTGCACTTATATTCCATGCATTAGGATTCTGTATACATTGACATGAGTATATGTCTTCTATGCATGCTAAATTTTAGTGTTTATTACCCCCACTTTGTGCTATAAGATTTGCTGAACACCAGATTAGATTTTGATTTACTTGTTATTAGTTTGTTGAAAATGAAAATATAAGACCTAATTAGGGTTATTACATAGTTTTTATCGATGGAGGATTTGAAACCCTCCCAAGTGATATTATTATGGTAAGAGATCCCTTGATTAGGTCTAGTAGATCCATATTAGTCATGACCCTGATTATCTAATGTATCCCCAATCAGAAGTGTAAGTAGGATCTATCTTCTCTGAGTTAGGAATGATTTATAGATATGTTGTATTTCTCATTGCATACATTCTAGTGAACCCAACATGAATCTAACCTTTTCAATTTTTATTTCATGCTTTTCATTTCTATCATTTTATTATTTTTTAATATTTTCAATACTAGGTCGACTAGGCTGGTATAGTTTTAACTTATGTGCATAGGATTAACACAAAGTCACATCAAAATGAATTTTTTATTTTTATGTAGGTCTTCATTAAATATAGGTTACTAGATTGAATAGTTTTACACAATAATCTTCTTTAGTTCTAGATAATAGACTATGCAGAATACACTGACTTAGTCTCCCAATAAACATCTAGAATAACAAACTAAGTTGAACAGGTTGACTTATCTTATAGTCAACATCTAAATAACATACTAATTTGACTAAGTCAACTCAGTCATCTTAATAGGCTTCAGCAAATAGGGTTTTCATAGAACTAAGTCAACCCAGTCGACATAGTTGGTAAAAATTGTAAGCAACATTCAAGGCACTTCAACAAAAAATTTACACTCCTATTCATCTTCCAACCCACCAAGGTTACTATATTTCTCTCTCTTCCAATTTAGTGCTTCATTACATTTATATTTTTTGCAAGTTTGTAGTCTTCAAAACTACAATCCTACAAGAAACTAAGTTGACTTGTTGGACTTAGTTATATAATCTCTCTTCTATCTAAAAGACTAAGTCAACCTAGTTAACTTAGTTTTTATGTACTCTTGATTCTATATAATAGTAGAGACCCTTTCGAATATATTCTATAAAGTTTACATATAGTGTCATCTAAACCGATCCTATGCCATTCCTAATTTGGGAATTAACAACTAAATGCTAGTAATTAATTCACACTTTCATTTTTAGTTGTTTGCATGATTAGAGTAGCTCACATAGTCTAATTAGGTGGTTTTTAAAAATACCATTTATTTGTAATATTTGTGCTCTTTCTACACACACTACCAAATTAGACAATATTCAAAATTTATTTAAAATTTGTCTTCTCAAGGCCTAGCTACTTAGATTTCATGACCAAAGGGGAAGCCAACTTGGTTTTTTAGCCAAATATAAAAACTTGATTAATGGTATATATTGGCAAAGCACCTAACACCCTTATCAGTATGGGATTATGAAGTGAGGGGTTAGGACCCAATACCAAGCTAGTACCATTGGCAACATAGATCCCTTGTAGCCTAAACATATTGAAACCATCTATAGATTGTTTTTTAGTTCCATATTTTTAGCCAACTTCAATATCACACTTAAAATAACACTTTATACTAATATAAAAACACTCAGGATAACCATTTAGTTAGCATTTCATTTTTAGTTGACTACTTGCTCTATGATCATTATATGTTGTATTGAAAAAACTTGCATTGACTAATGTTAGTAAAAAGTTTTGTGTTGTGTGCCCCAATTGGATAATTATTATTGATCTAATTATTTATGTGTTTGATTTCACTTCTTGATTCAATTACATTACAAAGTACTTCCTTATTTTTAACACACTATCATTCTATTTGACATAATATTTTATAACTATCTTTCTCCTTGACTACAATACTAAGTTGATCTAGTTAACCTAGTACTCTTTTTTGCCAATCAATTATAGTACTATGTAAACATGACTGACTCTGTATCTTTATTAGACTATCTTCTTTCTTGTCTATAATACTAATTTAACCTAGTTAACTCTGTACTTTTCTACCTTCTATCTATTAGTACTAAGTTGACTTGGTCAACTTTATATCTTTCTTGGCTCATTCTTATATCTTGTTTATAGTACTAAGTTGACTTGGTCAAATTTGTACTCTTATCTATCTCTTTTATCCCTTTTATTTTTCATCAAATTTATCTTCCCTAATCAATATCCTTCATCATGAACTTCTTTTTTGAAGATAACACTGAGTTGAATTCAATTGATATGATGAGTTTGACCAACCCCAATAAGTTCTCCCATAAGAATCTTGTGGCTCCTACCCTAGATGAAATTAATGTGAATGTAGCCAATCACACTACAAAATTTGGGCCCCTCCTCATTCCTCTTCACTTCAAAATCCTCTTTTCTCATTTGAAGATCAACCTAAATTAGAGTATACCCCAGAAATGCTCTTCTTCATCAATGAGTTTCCTTAACATCAAGGAAAATATGCTTCTCCTATTTACCATCTCATGATTAGTGGTCAAGTCAAGGAACCCCATTCACCTTCTCCCACATTTTCACATGGATTTTTGGATAATATCTTCTTTCATTCTCAGCCACTTTCCTCTATTTTGACCCCTTCTCATTCCATGACATCTTCCTCTTTGATTTACTCCACCTCTATGCCTAGTATCTATATCAACATGGTAGGTTTTACATCTAGTGGGCTTTTTCCAAAACCCACTCTTCTCAATTATTTCACTAGTGCATCATTTTTAACCATAGTAATCATGCCTCTAATGTCCCTTGTCATATATTTACTAGTACATCTTTTTCCACACAAAAATATTATACCACTAGTGCTTCACTTACACACAATTCTTCTCAAGCTACAACTAACACCCATAGTGGTACCCAAACCACTACTACCAATTCTAATGCTTAAAATAATATATATAATAAAACTCAAACCCATAAACTCCTATTAAAAAATCTTAATCAAATGAATGCTTTCCAAGCTAACAATGTAAATAAAATGATGCAAATACAAAATCATCTTATCCATCTTCAAACCCACCCTAAATAGATTCCATTGGCACACACAACCAAAATGTTCCCCCACCTCCTCTTTTGGATTCTAATGGAAATATTATCCCTCAAACTCATTTTATTAAAAAAATAATAAATCACATTCAAAATAAGCCTCATATATCTCAAATTTCTTATATTAATATAAGATGTATCACCCCTATAATGGGTCAATTGATCCTACTCTCCATTTAAAAACATTTGGAAATCTATATAAATACTGGGTCAAGTTAAATACCTTTCCCACTACCAAGATATTAGAAAAGACTCTCATGGGTGATGCTTTAGCTTGTTACAACTAACTCAAATCTCATTCCACCTCTAGTTTGGAATATTTAGTCAATGATCTTGTCCAAGAGTTCCAAACTAGTGATCTCCTTGAGAATACCTTGGCCAATTTTATCAATTGTAAGAAAATTGAAACTGAAACCACACAAGATTTCATCAAATGATGGAAGGCATTATCTAAAAAATGTGAACATAATATGGTATATGACAACATCTTTCATATATTTACCAATGCTCTTTTTCCCATGTTATAATATCAGGTCTGGACCCTCTCTCCACACATTTTGGAATAGCCCATTGACCAAACCAAGCATCAATAGTTCCTCATACATACATTTTATTCATCCCAATATTATATGGGTACTTACATGTTAATAAAAAATAATAATCATCATGATACAAATGATGGTGTCACCAACTCTTATGATACCATTCATACTATTCAAGTTGTTGTTCCCAACCAAACTCTAGAATAAGCCTACCCTCCTAACCACATTGATAATCCTCATTTATATTTAAAAAATAACATCATTGTTCATAAAAATTTATCCTTATCATAATTACAAAATGTCTACCAAGGCCTCTTCTGTGAGAACTTGATCCCACTCGACCCATGAAATCTTGTCATGATCCCAATAAATTTTGTTGATTTCATGCTAGTTGGGGTCATTCTCATGAAAATTGTAGGCAAATTCATAATTTGGCTATAGATTTCCTTCTTGTTCCCAATTTTGACCATGATTCTATCATTCAAAAATGTCAACAAGGCTATGACATTACGTTCAAAGCCCATGAAACATAACCTAAATCTCGAGCTTTGAACTAGGCTAATGCTCATTTGGCCATCTATAAAGATCCTCTTCTAAATCACTAAGATAACCAAGACAAGCCTACCCCTTATACTAATAATTTTAATAGTATTCTTGACCCCACTCCTAAATAAAATGTGGTCAATATGACTAATATGTGAAGGGTGGTTTATTTCATTGATCTTTATCCCATCCACACTCCTCAAATGTCTCACACATTTTGTGTTATCTAAGACTCTTCTCCAACTCACTTAACAGTTTAGGGGCATGAAGACATTATATATTTTGATGAACTAATTCCAACACCTCCCTTAGATAACACTTCTCATACCATTTATATGATTCCTCCAATCTCTTTACCTATCACTAATGATCCTCAAATTTATACCAACACTTCTTCTAATCTCTCTCAAACCAAACCTACATCAACAACCCCATCTTCTCAAAACCATCAAAAAACTTGTCCTCCAATTAATCCTTTCACCTCTTCTCAACATAAATTCACATACACTTTGGATCCTCCTTCTGAGGACCTCCATCAACACTATGCACCTCTTTCCAATAGTCCCCTTATGGGTTATAGTGAATGGGATACTATCATGGAACTCACTAATCTCCCATCTCAAATCCCATTTCTAAAACTTATGCAGACCTCTTTGCATCATCATAATCATCCTATGTAGCTTTTATTAAAAATGAACATCCATCACCCTCCCCTAATAATATGTGAAGCCACCTTATCTATATTTTAAGATAACATTTTACAATAATGTGAAGAGATGTCTATACATGTTGATAAAACAATGGACACTTCTCTTTCCCTCAAATTCCCCATTGTTTCTATGATCCCTGATGATATTTTTCTTTTTACGAATAATCCTCCTCTATTTATTAGTGTCTAAAGTGGTGATTTCCATGTCAAGCATGTATTTATTGATGAGGGTTCTATCACTTGCATTGCCTCTTTCAATTTTATCAAAACCCTTAGATATTTTAAATGTAATATTAAGTCCACATATAACATGTGTCAAAGATATGACCAAAGGCAAATTCCTTCTTTAGGTTATGTGTGGATCCCCATTAATTTTCACCTATCACCATTTGCATAAAGGTAATGATATTCAAATTTCCTCTATCCTATAACATTTTACTTGGTAGGCCATGGACTCATTACATGAGAGAAGTTGCCTCTTACGCTTATCAATGTGACAAATTTAATCATAATGGAACCATATATAGGATTCAAGGTGACATAAATCCTTGGAATTTTGAACATTTACAAGATCATAATGTATTCAATATTCCTACCCTTGAACCTTTGCCAAGTGTTCCATTTCATGAATCTCAACAATTTAACTTTCTTGTCAATTCCACCCAAGCCTACAATGATCACCCCAAACTCATAGAGAATATACCCCCTAACCTCCTAGATTTAAATGATGATGAGCCAGATGAGATCAATCTCAAGATTAAAACCTTAGATCTCTCACCTCATCTCATTTCTTAGCTTCCCCTTCTTTTCAACCTTATTCCTATCAACCACCTTGTGATGATATACCCATTGTCTTAACTAAGAGTTGACATTCCTTTCATCACACCACATCAGATGATAAGATCATCCTTACCTATGCCATTAATCTTCCTACACCTAATTATTATTATGGTTATACCTTAGATGATCCATTCTTAGGAGGTCTTGTTCAGGTCTGAGATGCTAAAATTATTTGTTATCTTCCACTTTGCTTCAATATTTCAGTATATCTTCTAGTATTCCATCTTATATCATTCCTAATGTTAGAATTTTTATTCTTAATGATAGGGTAGAGATGATATTCACACCTCTAATTTATGAAGAACCTCATAAGAGTATGCTTATGGATTGTGATATGACTAGTCCCTATCACTTTACTAGATACCAAGACCCTTCTAGTTGATTTATCCTTGAGATGCTTACAACTGTCCTTCAGCGTTATGTGCATCTTGCCCCTCCCTTAGCTAATCTTAGTTCATATCCTCTTCCTATTCCCTTTATATTTGAGTCTCTCCCTATTTTTAATCATATTATTCTTTGCCTAGTCTCTCCACTATCCCAACCTTCTCTTGGTGATGGTTTTCTCCATTTACCGTAGCTTGCTCCTTTGCCCACCAAATGGGTTAGTTATCCATATTGTGAAATTCATAAATTTGATGGTCATTAGACTAGAGACTATTCATTATACCAATATTCCTTGGATTTAATTTCCACTCCTATGAGTACACACCAAGTCTACTCATAAGCATATTTTTTTCTTCCATTACATTGATAACCATTCATTCACACATTGTCGTAAGTTGTGGCAATATATCAACACCTTGCATCCCACCACTCCTTAGCCCATAAATAATGATATAGCTCCCCCAAAAGTATTACCTAAATATATTCCCAAATATGGAGATGTATATTGTCTCTAGAACTAATGTAGTACTCATCACACTGATCATTATTGAATCCTTCAATAGTATCTCAAGGATCACCTCATAACCATTACTGTACCAACTACCCTTCCTCCCATAGGTCACCCTTACAATAAGCCTTTTAATTATTCCCCCATGGATATACCACCTATGGTACATCCTCCAAATATTAATTCTCCACCTGTGGTTCCCTCACTCGTAGACCTTTCCTCACCCATGGACCCTTCTCCACTGATGACTCCTTCCTTGGTGGAAAATTACCCATTGGTGAGCCCTTAATCTCCCACAAAATCCATTCCCATACCTTTTCTTGAGCATCCCTTCCATGATATATCTCATCAGAATGATCCTTCAGGTATTCTTGCATTTTCTATCAAGGAGATTTGATGTGAAGTATTTTCTCAACTTTCCCTGAAGATCGATTAGACTTTGGTTGTAGTTCAAGTTTAGCTTCATAGAGATTTATCAGATGTTATGGATAATGTGTATGGAAAAATATATCAGTACTTATGAACACAAGCATGATGTTCTTACATTTATTTCTTCATTTGGATTAGACATGTACTCCAAATTTATATTTATCTATTTTATATCATTTGACATTGTTTCATATTCTTATCTATCTTACATGGTGAGTTTTGTTTTTCACTATATGTTGCTTATGCTATCATTATTATTCTTATGTTACCTTATGGATTATTTTTCATAGTTACATACTTGTTATTCTTGAGTTCATTTCTTATAGTTACCTTATTATTTTTTATGATTATTTACTATCTTCTCTATAAACATGAAAAATTATTATTGTGACTCGGTTATACAAACCTTGCTCTATTTAGTCCTTTCTCATTTACCATGTGATCAGTTAAGTAAACACTTCATATTATTACAATATTATTTTTACCATTCCACTTTAGATCTTCCCTTCTTCCCCTTTTATTCCCTTTCAAAAACTAAGCATACACATGGTTGAGACTTGAAATAACATGTTGGTTCATAGTTAAACCTAAGTGTTCTAGTCAGTCATATCTTTGGATACTTAGCTTCTTTTAAAAAAAGCCTAAAGTTCATTCGTGTGTATCACTCTATCTCTCATGATTGGTCATTCCAATTTTACATGAAGGAATCTTAAAATCCATAAAATATTCAAAATTCAATTCATTTAACAAAATATAATGATCTAAAAGGCAACATGCAATAAAAAATTCAAAAGATAAATCACATTAAAAGACATGATTCTAAGAACATATATTTTCTCTAATAGAAGCTCAAACTTCATAGTGGGCCTCATGATAGAGCTGAGGTCCATTGGGGTGTGGTAGGTCACTATATTAGAAAAGGATAATAAAAAAAAAATTAGTGCTACCTAATTTCTCACATAAGTACCAAATCTTCACAGTAGACCGATAACTCTATAAGGGGTCTTGAAGAAGGGGGAACATGTCATGATAAGGTAGCTCCATTTTAATTTTCTTGTTCATAACCTCCAATATGATTTGATCTTAGTACCACACTTATTTAATTACATAGTTTTGTGCCTATAGCAAAGAAGTATCTTCTATATATTGATGGTCACTAGTTACTTAGTGTCTTCTCATGTCCTTAGTGTGCCTCATGTCTCTTAAGGTCTTCTCATAAGAGGCCTAGGTTATGATTCTTACATTCCCTTTTTCACTTCCTACAATCCTAATATTCCCCTTGAGAAATATTGTTTTGTTTATTGATCACTCCCCCTAAGGATTCCATTTATGAGTTATAGTATAAGACCATAGATAGGACTTAACCTTCCTCACAAATTATGAAATGCTCCACATTACCCTTTAAAACATCCCCTTTTACCATATTTTCACATTATTTCAACCTCATTGGTGTTCCCTTTGTGATTTGAAGTATAAGACCATGGATAGGACCTAACCTTTCTTATAAAAGTTACCAATATATAAGTCACAACAAAATTACATGTGTCAAATATGAGATAAGATGTGATTGATTATGAATTACACATCATTTTCATGCTTGTCATCTTGATTTAGTATGTTTTATGCTTAATTCATTAATCTTTCACTTTTATCATCTTATTTTCCAATTACATGTAAGAATAAAACCACTTTTTAATTTTTTCATACTTCCCAACTTGAATTAGTATGATTAATTTAAGACCTTTTGCCAATTTTGTTTATATTTTATACTCCCCAACAATGATTTAGTATGATTGATTGACTTAATTGATTTTTTAATACCATTAATATTTCATGTGCTTTCTATTTTATTACATTATTTTAATACTTCCCCACATGATTTAGTGTGATTTTACTTGTTTTAATTTGGTGCCAATATTTTTCATGGTTTAAAAACATTTTTCCATCTTGTCTACCACATTTTTATTTTATTATACTTAGTTACCTTTTTTTATTACACATTTCCATCTTGATATAGTGTGTAGTGCATTTGGTTTTGATAAATTATGCTTTTCTAAGTCTTTTTTGCTTGTTTGTTTTTAACCATGCATGTGTACTACATAATACTAGAAAAGAAAACACCACACATATATTTCCTATAACACATACAACAAAATAAAAACACATGATAGAAATAAATATATCCATGTATCTACAACCAAAACCAAAATATACCACATAGGATCAACATCCAACTATGAAAATAGAATATCTATATATATATCATGTGTTTTAAATACAAAAAAATAAAAATATACTTTGCTACATCTCTATGGGTGGGTTCCATCATGTATATCTTGTGTCCTAGACACACTACCCATAGATGCTTCTAATTGTCCCCTCTGAATAGTGTGCTATAATGAGGTTGTCTGATATCTCAATCATGTTACTTGTTCTAATTAGATAGTGGTATCCATATGTGCAGATATCTCTTAAGCTAAGTCCTACCATGCATGTGCCTCTCCTGCTCCCACCCTTGTCAGTGGATGGATTCCATCTCCACATGCTTGTAGATACCTTGTAGCCTCCCCTATTAGTCTGAACTAGCCCACGTAAGCTAGGGTAGATGGTACCATAAGATCATCTAATGTGGTGTGATTATATGGTGCCAACACCTCATTTAGAATATCATGGTGTGCTCTTATAACTAAGGATCCTCATCTGACCTCCTCATCTATAGGATCTATAAAATTCAAACCAAATAAATATTATATCACATATACATCTCAAAAAATATCTACCTAAAATCATATATAACTAGTATCTTATCACAAAAATTACAAAATTATAACATTTATTACATGTCCTGATGTCACCAATCACTATCTCTCCATCTACTCATCATCTGAGTATGTTCTCTCCATTATCTCATACCCTAAGTACCTCATCTATGTGATGCCTCCCAATCAAAGAAAACCCTAGAGTCACCACCCATGCACATCTCAAGTCTCTCCTCAGTGGTGCCTCTATAGACTAGCTCTATCTTGGGTTAACTAATGGGTCTTCTTGGATTACCACCCTTTATACTTGATCCCATCATTGGTGTCTCCATCAGTGGTATAACTAATGTGGCCATTGTTCTTCCTACTATGGTACTTATATCACCCTTACATCCATCCATGCCCTCTCCTCCTCTATCTATTAGCTATCATGCTCAATCAATCCATGGTCTCATACTTCATGATTTGATATCCAATCTCTTGATTGGTGCTCTTCCTCCTCCTCACCCCCTCAGACCTCTCGCTTGCTATGTCCAAAATGTGGGAACCATTATAGGATCCACCAGGTGTGGGAATTTGAATTATCTTGGTAATCATGCTATTGGTTTTAGTTTTACCCACCAAGTATAATGTCCCATGATCTATTATCATGTTATACCTAGCACCATAATCACCCAACTCAACCAAACAATCATAATATATGCATAAGGCTACCACATGATCTCTCCTTGTGTGACTATATATAACACTAGCATATGAGATGTAACCCATGCCACTTGATATTATCTCTACCTCACTACTCAAGGTAACTAATCATTGGCTACATAGGGTAACCTAGTTAGTTAGCACATTAGGAACTTATCATATATCTAGGCACTCAATAGTACCACTAGTCCCATGGTCTTCTTCCCTTAGGAAAACATCCCATACATATCATGCATGAGTTTAACCTAGATGATAGAACCCAAGTCATAGAGTTCCCCTTATCTAATATGGACTAACATAAGGCTATTGCATATAGAAGTACCTTATCATTTGACTTATGATAAAACACTTGCACTATAACAAGTCTTATCATAACCTTTTGAATATATAGAATTAGTGTAATGTAAACATCTAACAATCTCACCCTCAGTCCTGGTCAAATATTATCTAATCACATCACCCATTGGGATACTAATCATCTCTCTTCTTGGTCATCTAGTGTCCCTATGATTAACGGTGTCTCCCCTATCAATAGTCCAAGAAATGCATGGACATACTCCAATATGATATCAACCTCTATAGTATCCCCATCCACCACCCATTTAAATGTGTTGGTCAAGTGCTCCCAATCTCTCATGAACATGACCATGAGATCAACACTCTGGGATATGCATTATTTCCATGATGCCTCCTAAGACCAATGTGACCAATCTATCCCTATCCACATTAGTCAAGCTCTTTAGTATATCACATAGCCATGAAGCATCAACTAATCACCAAATTTATAGTGTCGATGAAAAAATAAAATAATAAAGGATGTATTAGACCTCTATGCCACTTATAATCAAACTACATTCTTTTAAATTTCACATAAATAAACTAATTTTCTTTAAATTATTCATTTTACACCAAAATTCACCTATTTTCAAACTACATCAGCCCTTTTATACTAAGTCAACCACCCTATGGCTTAAAAGTACTATATCAACCACTTAGAAAACAACTAAGTCAAGCATATAGTACTAAGTCAATCCCCTCTAACTAAAAAACTAAGTTGGCATTATTTTCATTCAATGGTACTATATCAACCACATAGGCAATGACTAAGTCAACCTTATTTTCATTCAACAGTACTATATTGGCCATATAGGCCACAACTAAGTTGACCATATAGTACTGAGTCATCCCATTTCCTCAACCAACTAAGTTAACCATGTACTACTAAGTCGATCTATTCAATTTTATGTCTTCTAAAAACTAAGTTGACCCGATCGACCTTGTTCTTTCATTTTGATGACTTTTTGACCAATTGTCATAAATTCCTTGGGTATTTATTTCTCTAACCCCTTTCTACCTAATACCTCATTTGACCTCTAATATCCCTAAAAATTTCCTTGGGTTCATTCTGGTATCTAGATTTTTCCCAAATTAACAAATTTCTATAAAACACTCAATTTCAAATAAAAATACTCAAGAATTTGAAATTTTTAGTTGCTTACTTATGCTACACTCATTGTGGCTACTATGCATCCTCCCTATCTCAACTATTATCTCCTCACCATCATGGCTCTCTAGGCTCTCACTAGGTATCTCAAATCTCTATTTTTATCAGAATAGTAAATAATAATAAATGAATTATTTTTCACCCTCTTTATATTTAATATTCCAAATTATTTACCCTTCAAAAATTTATCGTTATATTTCTTATTTTGATCATATCTTTGTTTCTACTAACTTTTTTCCAAATCATAAAAAATTATGGAATCCTGATTCATAGAGAATATTTCTAACTATTACATGCATAGGTTGCAAAAATTTAAATTTTTTACTCTTTTTCACTAATATCTATAGGTTTTCCTAATGTTCCTCACATTGGATGCATTCACACCTCTCACATCTCCTTATTTATCTACAACACTAAGATAAGTAAAATTATGTATTTTTCAATTCCATCCTTTCATTTATCCTATTTGCTCCTTAATACACTTTATTTAGCATCAACATTATGTGTCATTATGTTTTTTTCTTGAATCACCATCCCCTATTTCACCTATGTGGCATGTGATGAGATTTGAGTGGGGCATATGTATACACATAATATTTTCAAAATTTTATAAATTACTGATGCTTTTTATCTTGAAGGAACCCATTGAGTCTCAATCTCTTTAAGTGTATGCCTTAAGGGGTACACCAAGAAAGGGGTGGGTAGACCATTGGTGCTTTGAAGAATTATTATCCCTTTTTCAACTTGTTATCTACACACTTGTTTCCTAAAAAACATTACCCTAATATTGGCCTCCTTTTTTGAACACTCCTCTAGTCATTTGCCACCTTCATTTTTTATTTACCTAACTTAAGCCCCCTTTTGATAGTTTACATGAATATGTTGGCCATGTTGACCTTGTATTCTTATTGATAAAAATTATTAAGGGTCTAGGTTGACCCTTGGATGACCTAGTCCATGACCTAATAAGTTTTTGTCAATTGCAATAGTAGGTTGATTGAGTTGACCTTGATGGTCAAATTTTTTGAAAGAGTTTAGGGTTAGATATAACTATATAAAAACAATCATTTCACCATTTTTAAGAGAAAATAATAAGTAAGATACATTTTGCATTTGCTTATCGACCATTATACTTGAGGAGCAAGCTTAGGGTTTTAGACTTTCTTTGGAGATACATATATTGTCTTATGGAGAAGTCTTTTGATTTCATTTATAGGTTTTGAAACCTATAAATAATTTATCCTTATCATCCTTACATACCAAAACAACCTCTTGTAAATCACCTTGACTAAGGGAGAGATTGAGGCTCAGCGGGTTCATCTTCAAAGGTAAGTATTCCTAATTTTTTTCTTGATTTGTAAGAGTATATATATGAATTTTCACTTCTCTTCTATGCATTAGCATTTTATATAAAATTATGTGAGTATATGTATTATATGAATGTTTAATTTTAGTTTTTATTACCCCCACTTTGTGCCATAATATTTGGTGAGTGAATATGAAAACATAGGACCTAGTTAGGGTTATTGCATAGTTTTAATTGACTGGAAACTTTGGAACCCTCCCTAGTGATATTATTATGGTAAGATATCCCTTTATTAGGTCTATCAAATCCATATTGGTCATGACCTCAATTATCTAATGATTCATATTGCATCATTAGGTGACATCATGAGATCATACATTAGATCTTATGGCATTTATGGCCTAGGGATGTCTTCCCAAGAAATGATGTCACCTAATGATGCAATTAATAAGAATCAATTTTAAAAAAGAAATATTCAACAACTCTCATGGAAAATACACTTAAGCTCTTGATTTGGATTAATTAGCCTTAAAAAAGGTTAATCAACATTTGTGCAATTATTTTAAAATTGGCCCTCAATTAATCAAAATGGTCAGAAAGTCATATTACTATATCATAATTTGACTCAGGAAGAATTAGAAGGTGAAGTTAGATGCATCAAAACCCTATTTCCATTTAGGATGTTTCCAAAACAAAATAACAAAGGTACGTAGCATGTACCAATGAATTTAGGAGAAAAGAGTGATCCAGAGCACAAAAGGCAAAATCATCATTTTGAATAGAAATGAATTGATCAAAGTTAGCTAACCCATAAATTGCATTGCCCTATTTAGGGGTACTTTGACCTAAATTGGCATTTTTAAATGAAAATTTCAAATGATTTATCATGTTTTATGTATTTTGACCTAAAATGTGCATTTGAGTACAATTTAGTTAAGATTGACAATTTCAACACAAATGGTGTTAGGAATTGGATGTCTACATTTTGCCCTTATTTGAGAAGGCATATCAAAACATTCAGGTGAAGCAATATATTTTCAAAGAAAAGATTTATTGAAAATAAATTGGAATAGACCTATGATTCCTCATTAAGATGACATACTAGGATGAAAGAGAAGGATGGACTCTTGAAAAGAGATAGGAAGTGAGATCTTAACCCATGGAATAGATCACATCCAGATGAGTTAATGCTTGCACATGTGATTACCATCAATGATAAAAATATAATTAGAGGTATAATATTCCCTAGAGATGGGGGGAATGGGAAAGATATAATTCATAAATGTAAGGGACACACTATAAACGTATCCAATTTGAGAGTACAAACTGCACGCTTACAACATTGATCAATCCCAAGATAAGTTTCACATTAAAATATTTCCATCATGGGATTTAATATGAAGATCTTAGAATTAGATGAAAAGAGAGAATGTTTTTCTTCAAGAATGGAAGCTCCACTAGAATGGGTTCTCTAAAGAGAATATAATAAGAAGTAATCTAATAGAGTAGATTTGATCGTGAGGAAATAGTTATGCCCTAGTATGGCGAATCTTGATCATTGATAAAGAATAAAGAATAATTTTTCCCATATAGAGATGATTTGATTCGAATGTGGTTCAGATGTTGGGCCCCAACATGGGCAATTGGAAAGAAAAAATAACTCAAGGATATAACTGAAAAAATAGATTAAAGTGAGTGGGTGTAAACATACATGTGATGGTGTAATGGTTTAGAAAGCCATATAAAACCAAGCATATGAGAATGTACAAAGTAATGGAGATAGCTGAGATGACCTCAATAGAAATTGAGTGCTACCTATATAGTTACATGGACTCATGTTCCAATATGAACTTTAGGCCAATGTAGTTCACCCAAGATTGGGAGAGAATAGAATGAGGAACGATGAAAAATTACCAAGAATTGGTTAGACTTACAATTTATGAAAAGAGATGCACATCTAAGCATAGACAAATAAGACTAAAATTCATGCTACCTAGAATACTAATACCATATCATGAACCTAGGTCTTGTAAAGTGTTCTTGAGAATCGTTCATCGAAGTTGATGTTGATGTTAAGACTTTGAGACTTGAGCACAAAGTGCTTGTTATAGAAAAAGAAATTAAACATCATAAGTATGAATAACTTAGAATGACATAATATTCCAATTTCACTAAGCTAGTTCAAATGTGAATATCTATAACTAAGTATAATGGTAAAATAATGACCAAAACCAGAGTTACAACGATTTACATTTAAACAAAAAAAATAAAAACAAAGAAAAAGACAAACATAAATGATCCTAACTTGAAATAAAGATATGATCTTAAGTAGGAACAAAAATGTTTAAAAAAATAAATAAATGGCAAGAATGTCTTAATGGCATGAGACCAAGATATGAATAATCAAGATCCATGTGAATTATTAAGATGTTCTGAAACACAAAAGAGAAAAGCAAAATCAAATAGAAAAACAATCAAGGAAACACAAGATAAAATTAAGAAGTAAAAAATATAAAATGAGAAGAAATAAAGGGAGAGGTGTAAAATCACAACAAAACACCAAGAAAACTCAAATAAACACACACAAATAAAAACCAAGTTAGTGTGGTTTAAAGACAAATGTTTATGCATGTGCAGTAGAGGCATTACTTTCCACCACATCATAACAAATAACAATGAAAATTTTTCCCTAATTAAAGAGGAAAAATTATAGAAGAAATGGGGGAAGAGAAGAAAAAGAAGGGGTTGGCTGAGCTAACTCCAAATGTATACGACAAGTGGACACTGCCTAGATAGTTCCATAGATGCATGCTCCAACATGAACTTTAGGCTAAATTTAGTTCTCTCATGAAATGGGATATAATAAAAATGATGATAAAACCATCATGATTTAGATAAGAAATGGAAGATACGACAAACAAATGAGAATGGTTTGGCAAACAAGAAGCTGATGAGATGAAAAAGAATGACCTTGCGAAATGGCAAGTGCATGGGATATGATGAAATGAACTGGTGTTTTTGTGCTTGAAAAATGGTAAGAGAATTCAAAATTAATAGTTTCTCACAAAACAGTGAGAGCATTCAAACTTAACAGATACTCATAAAATGGTGAGAGAATTCAAACTTAACAGTTGATTATAAAATAATAAGAGCGTGAGATGGTGGAATGGGAATGTATAAATGTATAGAAGTGTGTTACAATATTTTTGTGCTTGTGTATCATTTTTTGATATTTTTGGTATTTTTCAAGTATTTCCAATGTTTTTGGGATAAAATATGTACAAGGTAGGACCATCTAGTCGAGGAGATGCACGTCCTGAGAGTAGAGGTTCCAATAAGATAGCTAAGTTGGATACAATGACCCATGCTCATAAATCAATGAGAGTGAGGTTCTTGATAAAATAATAAAGATAAACACATACTAGAATTGAGAAGATGCATCTGTTCACTCATCTGAAGCTACACAAGACTATCTTGGCTATACTACTTTGTAGAACTACTGTTGAAGATGTTCATAATGTTCATGAGACATAATTGAGATCATAATTGGTCAAGGGACAAAAATTATTCAAGATTATAACATGTCTTATACATAACAAATAATATTCTTCTCGAAGAGACCAATCCAAAATGGGATGAATAATGTGTTTAGAGTACCAAGGATTCAAAGCCTTTACTATTGAGAATCATGAAAAGTGGACCAAGGTAGTATAAATTGTGTTCAAAGTAAGATAAAAGGGTGGGATAAAATTATGATAGCACAAGTTGCCCCCAATTCAGGGGTCTTATAGACAATGGTTCAAAGTTATTCATGCATAAAACCTTTTAAGGTGTATGATGTTCATGGGCTCTGAGAGTTCTTCACCATTAGGTTTAGCTATTTGATATGTTCCTAATCCATAGTTTGCTATGATAATATATGGTCTTAACCAATTAGGCTAAAACATGCCTTTATTTTTGAGTTTAGCATTCATTTTCTTCTAGTTCTCTTTCAAAACTAAGTCACCAATCTCAAATTATTGAGGGAGAATGCACTTATTTTAGCTTTTCCACAATCTATTCTGATAAGCCTATGAGTTTTCTAGGGCAGCCAAATGCTTACCATCAAGAATCTCTAGTTCATGCAGTCATGAGGCTCTATAGTATTCATTATCTTCAATCTGATCTAGTGATATTCTTAATAATGGGATCTCAATCTTACCATTATTAAGAATATCTCATTGTATAGCAAGACAGAGCCCTACAACTAATGCCTCATATTCAACCATATTTTTTGTACATTAAAATTATATATATATATATAATGATTTGGGGATCAAATCCCCTTGTGGTATGATCAACAATATGCTAGCTCTAAACTCTTAGGATGTGAAGGATCTATCAAAATAGATCATCCACTATTTAGGTTCTTATGATGATCATTCTATCATCATGATATAATCATCTAGAAGGTCAAAGTTGAGAGGTTGAATGGCTGTAATAGGATCTTCTGCAAGTTGGTCAATGAAAACTTATCCTTTGATTTCCTTTTGATTCTAGTACTCAATATCACACTCACTGAGAAGCATAATCCATTTATCCATGAATCCTTGAAGAGCTATTTTAGATCATAGGAACTTAAGAGAATCTACCTTGGTGATAATAATAGTCTTGTTATTTAGCATATAATGTCACAATTTTTGAGTGGTGAACACCATAGCTAAACATGACTTCTCAATAGGTATATGATTATGTTCATAGGCTAACAATGTGTGGCTTAAATAATAAACAATGTGTTCCTTACCATGATCATCATGTTGAGCCAAAATTGCCCCTAGTGGATGTTTTATGGCTAATATATAAAGAAGCAGTGGATTTCCTTGTGTTGGAGGTCATAGGATAGGTGGATTGGGCAAGTATGTTTTAAGCTTTGAAAATGCTATCTAACAATCTTCATCCCAATAAAATGTTACCCCTTTCTTTAAGACGTGGGTAAATGGGTGGCATTTATCTACCAGTTGAGAAATAAACCTACGTATAGACTGGATTTTACCTTGTAGACCTTACAACTGCTTAAGATTATTTGGTGGAGGCATTTTCATAATAGCATTGGAATTTTTAGTGTTGACTTCAGTCCCTTATTGTGATATAATCAACCCTAGTAATTTTCCTAATGTGAATCTAAAGACACATTTCTTAGGATTCAAGCAGACTTTATATGCACAAAGCCTCTCAAATATTCTTCATAAAATGTCAGGGTGTCCATCTCTTGTTCTTGATTTTTCTAGTATATCATCAACATAGACTTTGACAATGACATGAATCATGTCATGGAAGATGACAATCATTACATGATGATATATGGCTCCAGCATTCTTCAAACCAAATGGCATGGCTTGGTAATAGAATTTCCCCACAAAGTGGTGATGTGATCTTATGCTGATCCTCAAGGGGTATCTTGATTTGATTATAACTATAAAATCCATCCATTAAGGATAGCATCTTGTACCTAGCAGTTGATTAAACAATCATGCCAATGTTGGGTAGAGGAAAATCATCTTTGGGGCATGATTTATTGATATCATGAAAATCAATACAAACATGTATGCTTGGGGTCTTTTTACTCACTGGTAATATGTTAGTAATCCATTCAGAGTAGTCTAGTGGTTTGATCAAATTTACTCCTAACAACTTTCCAACTCAGCCTTAACCAAAAGGGTGATGCATGGATTCATCTTTCTCAACTTTTGCTTGACTAGTTTAGCATCAGGGTGAACAATAAGATGATGCACAAGTAAATCTAGGTCCAAGCCTAACATGCCAGAGTATGCCCATATAAATATGTCTATATAATCCTTAAGAATGGATATAATATGTTCACATTCTGCTTCAGTAAGGGAAGCTCCAAGATAATTTTTTTTGGGATCCACATGGGTTCCCAAATTCACTTCTATTATACTCTCCATAAGGAGTGTGGATCCATTTTCTAGAATTGTAGGTAATGTATGGTCATGATCATTTTATTCTACTATATCTTCTTATTGTTCCTCCCAAAGATCTGGATAATATAAAGAATTAGAATTTGCCTTCTCAGGTAAAGGCTAATTGGCAAAAACCTTTAGAAACTCAAGAGCAAGATTCTCAAATATTTGATGTTGTTCTGAAGATATGCTTGTACTAGATATGGAACTTGGGTTGGAAGGGATTTCTATGTCCTAAGGGGATGAGCAAACTTTCCCACTTGGGAGCACCTAAAATAGGTTTTCACTCAAAGGCTTGTCTTTTTATTTATTTTTTCCCTGATCAACAAGTGCCTCAAAGAGGTTTTCACCTGAATATCTTGATGTTTGTTCTTTATTATGACCAAGAAATCTTGCCTGCTCTCCAAAGTAGGTAGAATAATTTAATGAAAAATAAAAACCTTGCTTATGATCACTAATGGGGAATGCATCTCATAGGCCCATGTATTTTGCAATTGATTCTTCACTTTGAAACTCATCAAGGCATATGACTGAATTTTACTGATCCCAATCTATAAGTTTAGGATGGCAAAGGCATAAGTTACAATAAGGGTTTTCTTCAAGATGGGAAATGCTAATGGTAAATATATAATGTCCTACTTCAAGAAGGGAAGCACCACTAGGATGGGTTTTTGATTTAGGATGGGAAGCTTCAATAGGTGTTATGGTCAATATGGCATTTGAATAAAAAAAAGCTGAGTCAATAAGCTCATCAAAAAGGCTATAATTGGACATTATGTCATTGGTAGGAGTCTCATTACTAGTCACTTTAGAAGAGTCACTGTCAAATGTCATGAGGTCATCCTCTGGTGGTTTAAATCTGAGACCATGATTCCAATCGATGACTCTAGTTGATAAGGATTCTAAAATTCCTTATGCTTGTGGGCCAAGGCCCTTCCCTATAAAGTCAAGATGATCCATTATCCTATTAGGGATATGATACTTTGGATTCTAAAAACAATCAATAAGGCCTTCAAAATATAACTAATCCCCCTCGATAAAAGCCTCTTGATCTTTCTTTGGTGCAATTGTAGGTACAAAAACCATAGGAGGTTTTGGTTGTTTCTTCTTTGGTTGTCAAATCTGATCGGGTCTGTTAGGCATCTAAGAAGTTTTAGGCTTACCAAATTTTTTAGGGGATTTTGATAAATTTTCAATATAGAGGACATATTTTAGATGGTATGTGGAAATGCCTACATCTTTAATAATAACCTTTTTAGCTAGAGATATAGGAAATGGATTAGCTGAAGTAGAGGCTAGATCACCAGGGTCTATATAATTAGATGGAGATGGATGAGAAATGATGGCTTTGTTCTTATTTGCAATGAATTTAGAACATGGACAATAGTTATAATTATGAAACTCTACTTTAAGATGTTTACAATATTGGTATGGCTATTGATCAGTGAAAATAGTAACCTCGATCCCATCATGGGGAAATTTAAGGCATTGGTGAAGAGTAGATGGAACTACCTGTACTTCAAGGATCTAAGGATGACCAAAAAGTATGTTATAAGGAAGATCAATATCCAAAATATGGAATAATTTGTGATGGGAAATAGACCCAACCATGACTGGAAACCAAATTATACTGGATGAATCCCTCTCGATGTTGTCATAAGCCTTGATTGTAATAGTTTTTGGTTGAATGTCTTTATCCATATAGCCCAATCATCACACCAATTTAAGAGATATGATGTTTAGCCCTGAACCATTATCTATAAGAAACCACTTGATCTTGTGATCCAAAATGATTATCTCAATTTATAGTGGGTTATCATGGTTTGGGCTGAGGGTGGACATGTCCTTTTGATCAAATGTGATTTGCCAAAATGAAGACAAATGCCCAACTAGGTTTTAGAACTGATCAAGGTTTATATCATTAGGCACAATAGACTCTTCCAAAAGTTTGTTGAGGATGGTTATATGGACACCAAATGTCCACAAGAACTCTAATATGCAAATTTGTGTAGGGGTTTTATCTAATTGATCTATTAGACTATAAGGCCTTTGAACTATGGATTGAACTAGTTTAGTCTTTATAGGGACAATATTCAGCTTTGGAACCATTGGAACAATGTTCTCATTGGGTTTTATGCAAAAAGTGGTTGAAGGGCCCTGGATGGTAACTTGTGGGAGTCTAGTTATAATTTCACAACCTAGAGGTGGTAAGGAGTTATTTTAATTAGAAGAGGGAGGCAAAGGGCCTTGAATGGTGACTCATGGGTGATTAACTATATTGCTAGAATTTTGGGTCAGTGAGGAGATTTTATAATTAGAAGAAAGGTGTTATTGTTCAAAATTAGTAACCCATGAAAATGGAGTAGAAACATGATGATGTGAACCTGACATGGTATTACTAGGGGGAGAGGGTACTTACCCTATAATGATGGGTCCCATATTGTGAGGAACACGAGATTGGGCATGCAATTTTATAGTAATAGTGGCAATGTGGGTTATAGAAATGCATACCACAATATTATTATAGTCATAAGGTACATTATTATAAGCCACATTATTAGTATGGGAATTGTTGTCCCAAAAAATGTCACTCATTTTTAGGACAACATTTGAACTATTTTGGTCCTACAGGGACAAAATTACTTTTTCCCTTCTCAAAAATTTGTTCTGAGCTTTCAATTTCCTCATTTTTTCAAGATTTTTTAGTAAAGGGACTAGTAGGTTCAATGGGTTCAATGGATTCTACAAGCGAGTTCAATCAAAAGAGCAAGTTTATAGCACTTAGGCATTTTCAAGATTGGTTCAATTCCTTGGTTCAACCAAAAGGGTTTATTGGCAAGCTTCTAGGCAAGGATTAAACCATTGAACCGTTGAACCTTAAACCAAAAAGGTTCAAGGGTTCAACGGGTTCAAGGTTCAATGTCGTCAAAAAGATTCAAAGAGTTAAGCACTTTGTCAAAGTTCATCAAAGTTCAACCGCTTCACGGTTCCACGGCTTCAAATACTTAGCAAAAAATAAAGGCTTGAACCATTGAACCATTGAACCATTGAACCAATTGGTTCAACGGGTTCAATGACCAAATGGTTTAATGTGTTTGGTTCAAGAGATCAAAAAGACTTAGCCAAAAAAAGAGATTGAACCTATTGAACCATTAAACCATTGAACCAAAGTTGGTTCAATCGGTCGATTCAATTGACAGGTTCAAGGGGCTGCCCCAAAGCCAAAGGAACAAGTACCCTTGTGGAGGGAAGTGAACCAAGGCAAAGAGACCTTGCAAAGGGCAGTGAGCAAAAGTGGACAAAGTTGGAATTACTTTGGAAAAATGACTAAGGCCGGAAGAGAAGAATCCTTCAGACTTTTTCCTAAGGAAATGACTAAGTGAAGGAACCATTGAAATTCCTTCGGGAAGATTTTCATCGAAAAAAGAGATAAGGCAAAGGTGAATTCTTTCAGATAAATTGTCTAAAGGAAAAGCCTGAAGAAAAATCCTAAAAGCCAAAGCCTGGCAGAAAAAGACAAAGCCAAGGAAGATTTCCTTCAGACAAATTGTCTAAAGGAAATCAAGGATAAAGATCGCTGAAGAAATAAAAGCCTACTGAAGGAAGTAAAGCCCGAAGGCCACCCGAAAGATCCTGAAGGGTAGGTACCCTTGCGGGGGGCACTCGACACTCAAAAAAGGACCATTTAAAAAGCCTAAAGGGACACCTTCCCTTTGGGGTGTTTCAAAGGCTTGATAAAGATGTAGAAAGAAGCTTTGAAAGACTTAGATGAAAAGGAGCCTTCAAAGAACAAGGATTGAATTGTTGAACCTTGAACCAATTGGTTCAACGGGTTTAAGGGTCCAAAAGTTTCAAGGCTTCAAAGGGAGCAGTGATTGAACCAAAACAGAGAATGAACCAATGAACCAATTGAACCTTGAACTGAAAGAGTTCAAAGTTCAATGGTTCAACAGGTTCAAATGGTTCAAAGATTGATCCAAGCAAAAGAAGGACATGGATATTTCTAGAGACCAATTCAAAGGATGGTTCAACCAGACAAAGCAAATACATGAATGAACAAAGGTAGCGATTAAACCAAAGGATTGATAAAGATAGAATGAACTGATGAACCATTGAACCAATGAACTTTCATAAGTTCAAAGGTTCATGGTTCAATATGTTCAAGAAGCTAGCAATCATCGATGGCCTCGTGGATGTCAAATTCAATGTAATGGAATATCTGTTAATATTCGAATATGGCAAGGAATTTCAAAATTAAACCAAGCAACTGGCTGAAAAGAGAGCCTGAGAGCCCAAATAGCTATAGGGAAGAGAAGAACAATGTAAAAAGATCAAAAATACCTTCAAGGGAGTTATTTCTAGTAGGTAAAATAGTGGATAAAGTGGTTATTTGAACACACCAAATCAAGGACGTGGCCTATTTTTATTCCATGAAGTAATGGAAAATTGGATATCTGCACAGACATCAGAAAAAGGACTAGACAACTCATGGTAAGGAGGAGACATATAAGATGGATGGGCACGCCATAGTTAAGGAAATACTCTATTCCTGGCATGGCCCTCTAGATATAATTGAAGGCACATTAAAGGTGTTGACTGTAGCGTGGGCCGTCCCATGCGAAAGAGTGCCAAGATTTGCTTGGTTGTTATACATTGTAATTTATCTCATTATGCAAAGGGATCTTTTCATTTTATATAAGCAAAACTCTACCCAAATTGAAAGTCAAATACTGAGACTTTGAGCTCAGATTGTTATTCATATTATTTTATCTGAATGAGAAAGCAAGTTTCTTGCAGACTTTGTGATGTTATATATTATGCCATTTTAGGAGATTATTCTTATGTCTATCTTCTGGATGCATTCTTGTTGGTTTAATTTAACAGGTAGAACTAGTGGAAGTAATAAGGAAGATGCACTCAAGTCAATTACTTTCAAACTTTATGATGTTATAGTTGTCTTCAGTGTGTGTTTTTAGTTTCTTTCTGTGTTGAGGATTCAGGGATGACTTTGTGCCCCCATTATCTTTTGTGTTTCACTCTTTGGGAAATTGAGGTGGAAAATTTGTGTTCGATTTCATCCTGCTAATTACTGCGCCCTTTTTGTTATCAATTACTTGTCCCTACCTAAAAGAACTCTTGTGCCTTGCTGCAAGATCACTTCTGAATGAAGAGAAGTACCTTCAGTATTGTCATCAAGATTTTCTCCTGTCTATGAACATCATCTCTGAAAGAAGAGAGATGGATGGTGTATCCCACCCCTGAGTTTTATTTTTTGCTTATATATATATATATAGTATATATCTCCTACATATTTATAGGGAACCTCCCCTTGATGAGAGGAGAGATTTGTCCACCTCTGATGTAGTAAACCTGCACATTGGGTGGACCCATCTCCCTTGATGTGGATGATAAGACCTATTTTTCTCATCAGTTAGCTGATTGACAAAATATTCACCCAACAGTCTTTTTAGCAACTCCGCTGGGGAAGGACAAGCAGTTTGAAGCCTCAAGCTTCAAGCTGAAGCAAGACCAGTCCTTTTCCATTTTTGTTTCACAATCTTGTAACTCCATGCTATACCAGAAGCTAGAGAGTTCAAGGTGTTGTTGACCCTATCTTTGAGTTGGTGCAGCAAGGAAATTTTAACTTATTCCCTCCCTAACTTCAAGTTCAACGATCCAGGAGTGTTCCTTCTACCCATACTAGGTCACCAACCAAAGGTAGTGTTGGGAAATATGAAAGCACAATTGATTACCATATACAAGCAACTTACATGCAGAATTAAACCAGAGTCACAAGTAACTAGAATTTAGAAATAACACAGAATATGAGAGACAATACCCAACTTGTATTAATACTCATCCAGAAAAGAATACAATAAAGAAGATGCCACTTCTTCTTCACACCTCTTAGAGGCTTCCCACACCTCAAGTGTATAGTAATTCTCTCCTCAAATCTCTCTCTCTTATAGTCCCAACACACAACTCAAACACAGAGTTGGTGTTCACCTCCAACCAGTTAGTATCCACTACTGCCAGTACACCAGTGCTCCACGCACTCCACAAGTGCTCCACACACTCCAAATAGATCTCCCCTAAACTACAACCTAAAACCCAAATGATCTTACTTATGGAAGGAACTACCTTTCCTTCCTCTTTGCTCTCAACTGAGTACACACCGTACTCCAAGTAGATCCTACCTGATCCTGCTCCCTGTTGTGTTGCTGTCTTCCCTGATCTTTCACACCTGCAAATCAATCTGGTTCTGCATACTTGCAAACCTAGATCTTACACACACATACACTTGCAGATTAATGATCTTAATTACCATGTAGATCTCCTAACGTATCCATGCACACTTTCTAACAAAGATCATACATACATGAAGAACCCTTATGATTCTCCAAACTAGCACCCACACTTGGCACTGTGGCACTAGGAGGAACACACCATGCTCTCTTCACGCATAGAAGGAGCTAATATTTTCTCTCTTAATATCTAGCACAAATTACAATATAGCCCATGAGTCTATTATATAGATCTCATGAAAACAATAATTAGAAACCTAATTACAATAATTAGATCCGCAACCCAAGACTAAAATTAGCCTCTCAACATGCAAACACTCGGTTTGTTAACTAACTATCTGTGAACTGGCAGTTCTAAACTGCACAGGTGACTGATGTCGGTCCCTATCTACTTGGAGGTGATCGATGCCAGTTGATCCCTGACTGATTTTGGTTGCTCTTCTTGTCTAATCCTATCGACATCGGTTGGCCTGACCGACGTCAGTGTCTGTGACACTTCAACAACCTCCTCCAATGTCTGCATCAGTGAAGCTTTTAGCTCCACAACCTAATAACCTCCCACTTAGAGATAAACAACTACATTGTACCTGTACCTATACCCCATCTAATCTATTTCCTGGCTTGTATCCCTCTTCAAGCTCAATCTTGAAGACCAACCACCACAACCCCTATGGTTCACCTCCTATCATTCGAGTAACCTGCCACATCCAAACTTACAAACCCATGTAGTGAATTCCTGACCCTCTATAGCATGAATACCTACTTTTGGTCCCTCTCAGATCCCTGAGAACCGACTTCCCTGAATTGGCTCCTAACTCTCTGACAGCTCCCACTACTTGGGAAAACTCAGGTCTATACCAGACCTCATGTGATTTCAGACACTGAACTGTCCAGCCCTTGGTGTGATCTAGTTCTGCATCTTGCGTATTGAACCTCACCAACACATGATTCACATCAGCTCCCACTGGAGACAAAATCAACCTGTGATCTTCCATGTCTCTCATGCCAAAGAATTTTGCTACTCCAAATTCCTCATGACATGCCACTAAACTAACCTTACCCTTAGCTCAGCAAAACACTGTATGTCTAAACCTGCACCAAGCTCATCCTCCACATATAGTAACATGATAATGTTGTGACCATCATCCACCTGGTAAGACAAACACAATGGTTATATTGACATTGACTAAAGCTCTACTTTGTCATCCACTAGGTACCACCTGTCAGCCCTATACCACTGTCCTGCAGCTTCCTCAAGACCATATGACCTGGCCTTCCATCTCATGTGTCCATTCACTCTATTCTTCAACTAAGAAATCCATTCATCTCTCAGTGCTTTCTTTCGGTTGGCAACCCTATCAAATCTCCCGTTTGGTTTTGCATCATATTCTTGCCATGCTCCCACTATTTCTTGGATCCTTCCTACTCTTCAGTAAGAAACGAGTATAAAGAAGAGGAACAACAAATTTGAGGCTTACTTACCACTTTTAGTCCTCCCCATGGGCGTTTGAGACTCCTTGACAGCTTGCTGTGTACCCAAAATCCATTAAAGTGACCGACCTCGATCACCACATAGTCTGCATTCGACCGACGTCAGTTTCATGTGCCTATCCTAACTACCGACCCAACCAACATCGGTGTCTACCTTCTACCAATGTTGATCCTTCTAACTGACATCTGTCTTACTGTCACTGATGTTGGTCCTCCTGACTGATGTGGGTCTTACCCTGCCTGACACCACCGGCTCTGGTCTGCAAATGACCGACATCGGCACTTGTCTATTCGATGCCAGTTCCTCCTAACCGATGTCGGTACCTATGTTCACCTGTGAGTGATGGCTTTTTAAATTCAAACTTTCTTTAAATCAAATCCCTATCCAAACTGCTCTACTCAGAGTTACTCAGCCTTCTCCACTGATCTCTGTCTGCCATCTCCTCCATAAACACCAAGGCTTTCCAGTTCTTAACCCTGTCAAACACATTTGACTTCCTCTTAAGAACATGCATCTCCTTCTTGCTCATGTGACCAAGCCTACAAAGCCATGTCTCCACAATAGAAGAAGAATCAGTAATATAAGCAAGTAGATAAAGAGTACCTGCTTTCTTACCACCAGCTAATTCAAGTGTATCCGCTGTGAGAGTTCTTGTGCATCTCTCATCACCCAAATTTTCTAAAGAAATTATCCATATCTTCAACACTGGGACCTGCATGACCTTCTTCAACACCCATGTGTTGGCCGCCTGCAATTTCAGCTTCACTTCCCCTTTGCTAATTCTTTGGCAAGGCTCACCAGCACCTCTCTTTGGGGCTGCATGGAAAAAGGCAACATAATCTATAAACCAAGATTCTACTTTATCCAAGAAACATACCAGAGCATCCTGTGCAACAACACCTGCAACATCTACTTCTTCAGTTCCTTCATGTTGATCTTCTACCAACCAACAATATTCTTTTTCCTACTCTTTCTTTCCATAGGACCATAATTGACCATTCGTGTTTTTCAATTCCTCCATTCTTAGCATACTTTCTTCTACCATTGCTATACTCCCACTCAATTAGAAACCCTTGAGAGTGACCTGTAACCAAACACAAACCTACTCCCTGCAACCTTAGCTTTTATACCACTTGTTGGAAAATACAGAAGCACAATTGATTACCATATACAAGCAACTTACATGCGGAATTAAACCAGAATCACAAGTAACTAGAATTCAGAAACAACACAAAATATGAGAGACAATACCCAACTTGTATTAATACTCATCCAGAAAAGAATACAATAAAGAAGATGCCACTTATTCTTCACACCTCTTGGAGTCTTTCCACACCTCAAGTGTATAGTAATTCTCTCCTCAAAGCTCTCTCTCTTACGGTCCCAACACACAACTCAAACATAGAGTTGGTGTTCACCTCTAACCAATCAGTATCCACTACTACCAGTACACCAGTGCTCCATGCACTCCACAAGTGCTTCACGCACTCCAAGTAGATCTCCCCTAAACTGCAACAACCTACAACCCAAATGATCTTACTTATGAAAGGAACTACCTTGCCTTCCTCTTTGCTCTAAATCGAGTGCACACTATACTCCAAGTAGATCTTGCTTGATCCTGCTCCTTGTTGTGTTGCTGTCCTCCCTGATCTTGCACACCTATAAATCAATCTGGTTCTACATACCTGCAAACCTGAATCTTGCACACACATATACCTACATATCAATGATCTTACTTATCATGCAGATCTCCTAACATAGCCATGCACACCTACTGACAAAGATCATACATACATGAAAAACCCTTATGATTCTCCAAACCAACACCCACACTTGGCACTGTGGCACTAGGAGGTACACACCATGCTCTCTTCACACACAGAAGGAGCTAATATTTTCTCTCTTAATCTCTAGCACAAATTAAAATACAGCCCATGAGTCTATTATATAGATCTCATGCAAACAATAATTAGACACCTAATTACAATAATTAGATCCATAGCCCAAGACTAAAATTAGCCTCTCAACATGTAAACACTCAGTTTGTTAACTAACAGTCTGTGAACTGGTAGTTCTGAACTGTACAGGGGACTGATGTCAGTCCCTATCTACTTGGAGGTGACCAATGCTAGCCGATCCCTGACCGATGTTGGTTGCTCTTCTTGTCTAATCTTGTCGACATCGGTTGGCCTAACCGATGCCAGTGTATGTGACACTTCAACAACCTCCTCTAATGGCTGCATCAGTGAAGCTTTTAGCTCCACAACCTAACAGGTAGAGCTACTTTTTTTGTTATTAGCAGAGCTTTTCCTATCCACACACTTCTTAAATTTGTTATCCCTCTTTTTCATAATCCAATCATGGTAGTTCAAGGCCCCTGGGGTAACTCATTTGGCCCACTCAATTTGAATCCACCTTTACATGAACTTCCATGCAACTCAAGAAAGAATTTCCCCAAATTCTTTGGTGATGGGAGAGTTCATCCTAATGAACACATTATAGCCTTCAACAAGGCCTATGGTGTAATAGGAGTGGGATTTGAGGACATGTCAGTCAAGCTTTTCATGGAAACACTACAAGGTGCTGTTGCAGATTGGTTCTACCATCTATAGGCTAGGTCAGTTACTGACTAGGACACACTCAAAGCTAAATTTGAAGCCAGGTTCAAGCCTGTAGAAGATGCACATGCCTTGCTGGCCCAGATCACATAGATGAAGAAGGAACCTCATGAACCTATGAGGGATTTCATTACAAAGTTTGACAAGCTAAGGAACTAAATTCTTGTAATTGCTCAGCCAACATCTAAAAACCTCAAATGCTTCTTCATCAACTCACAACTGCTTGAAGTGAGTTTTCTGCTAAGACGTGTTGGCCATATAGACCTTGAGGCTACTCAAGACTTGGCTACTGAGGTAGAAGATGGCCTTATCTTGGCAGGAAAGATAAGGAGAGATCTAAATAGAGGTAAATCTTCTTCTTCCTTTGAATACTCACCAACAACCACCACTGATCCAATGGTGCAGAAGCTATCAAATGAGTTTCTGGATCTCAAAAAGCAAATGGTGCAAGGGATTTCATCTAATCCTTCATATAGAGATGCACCAAGGAGGACATTCCCTAATCAGTCTTACCAAGGCAATGCTGCCAGAAACTAAGGGTAAGAAAATCATCTTCCTCCTCCATAGAGGAACCTTGCCCTTGAAGTGCCTCCAACCAACTCAGTAGTTGGATATTTAAAAATAGAACATGATTATTATTTCCAACTTGAGTTTGATCAAGAAAATGATGCTGATCTCTTCACGAAAGACCAAGAAGAATTAGCTAGCGACTCCAACATTGGTTTCCTAAATTACTAAGATAAACCCATAAGTGAAGGTGAAGCAGCTAAGGGATCATATGTTGTGTTCACCTGGTCTAAGAATCAATCAACCTAGAAAGCTGATAAAGAGAAGATAGAGTAGCGACCTCAACCAGTAATTTCAATTTCCATGTGGGGAACCACTCTACCTTTCCAGCCAAAGGACCCAATGACTGCTAAAAAGGTGAGTACTTCAATTGCACCTTCATCTCTAATTTAAAATTCACAGAGCAATCCTCCCCCTTCAAAAAACCAAAAGGATGAACTCCCATCCTTTGATCCTAGCTCTTTCCAGACATTTGACATAATTGACCATATAAAGAAAACCGAAATTCAAATGTCTGAATTAGAATTTCTACAGTCCAATCCTGAGCAATTGGACAAGTTGGTTCAATGTGTGAAGAACCAAACCATCCTGGCAAGACAAGAAGCTAAGAAGGTAACTCATGATCCCTCAAGGAAAATGTCTATCCCAAATAACCTTGTCATTACTCCTCCTTCTGCCCCTTGGAAAATAGAGCCTTTTTATGTTTCCCTGTTGATAAATGGTCATAAGCTGAGCAATTTCATCATTTATTTTGGAGCTTTAGACAATGTCATGCCTACCAAATTGGCTAAATCCCTTGGCCTCACACTAACCAAAACATTTAGGAGATGTTTCTCCATGGAAAACAAGTGAGTACCTCTATTAGGACAAATTAAGGATGCCCAATTTGCATTTGTAGTGTTCCTAAACAAGAGAATCAAGATGACTATCTTGGTAGCTGACGTCCTAGCATCATATGGCATCCTTCTTAGGTGAAATTTTTACAAGGATGTTGGTGGTGAACTAAGCATGGACCTATCTAAGGCAAGGATCCAAGTCAAAGGTGTTATGAAGAGATTACTCCTTGAAGAGGAAGTAAAATATGTGGTCACCCAAACCTCGGCACCTGAAGCTCAAATTTTGTTTGAGTCTTCAGGAATGGGTAACTACTTTCTATCCATAGAATAAGTTCATGAAGTGCCTGTTGAAGCTCTTGAGTGTGTCAACCTAGAAATACATTTGGCTGGAACAGTAGAAGAATTGGTGGAGTGAAGTGCAAGCATAGATGAATCTCCCCCACCAAATAAAGAAGAATCCAAAGAAAAATTAGTGCCTAATGAGGCATGGATTTTGGAATTTGATGGCAGCTACTCCTCTACCAGTTCAGGGGCCAGGGTTGTGTTGATATCTCCTCAAGGAGAAATTTTCCCTTCATCATACAAATTATAGTTCAACAATACCAATAATGCAACTGAGTATGAATCACTATTTCTTGGATTGAGGGCTTCTTAAGACAAAGGCATCAAGCTCCTTCATGCTAAAGGAGATGCTAAACTCGTGGTTTGTCAGGTGAGGAACCTGTATCAAACCAAGAATGAGAGATTGCACCACTACCACAATCTAGTTTGGGATTAGATTGAAAGCTTTGATGCTTTTAGCATCTCTTCCATACCAAGGGAATTCAATGACTAGGCTGATGCACTGGCCATTTTAGCAACTCTATTGGTTCCTCACCCTAACTTCAAAGGAGATAGGTACACTATTGAATTGGTCTTTTGACCAAGTGTACCTAATAATGCCAGTCATTAGTAGGTGTTTAAAAATGACAATCAAATAATTGCCTTCCTAGAACAAAAGGATAGCTTTCAACAGCTTCACTTTGAAGGCAATGAGCCTCAACAGCTTGAACCAGCTCTTGAATCAAGTTCAAGCATGGATGAAGAATTCCTACAGCTGAAAGGAAACAAAATCCCAAAGTGCCTGGTTTCCCTTGAGATTTTGTTTGATAAACATGATAGGTTCATCAAATAGTATCAAATAGATTTAAGCTCCTCCCAGGAGTTTGATCAATTAAATCTAGGTACCAAGGAAGATCCCAAGATGGTGAATATTGGGAAATATTGCACTCTTGAGGAGAGGTTCAAGTTCACTACTTTTCTTAGCCAGTACATGGACGTCTTAGCATACTCCTATGATGATTTGAAGTCACTCAGGCCTGATGAAATTCACCATGACATTCCTCTCAAAAGTGATTCGGCACCTTACAGGCAAAAATCTAGGCAGTACAATCTAAAGATATCAGGTACTATTCTATCTAAAATATAGAAAATGTTGAATGCTAGGATCATTTTCCCAATCCATTATTCTGCATGGATTGCAAACATAGTGCCTGTAAGGAAGAAGAATGGTGAAATTCACCTTTGTGTAGACTTTAATAATTTAAATCAGTCTTCCTTAAAGGATAATTATCCTTTGCCCATCATGGACCAAGTACTTCAAACAATGACTGGTTTGGAGATGTTATCAATACTGGATGGCTTCTCAGGATATAGTCAAGTTGAAGTTGGTGAAGTAGACTAGCATAAGATTGCGTTCACCACACCTTGGGGTACCTTCACCTATAGGAGAATGCCATTCAACCTTATTAATGTTGGTTCCACTTTTCAAAGAGCAATGGACCTTGCATTTAAGGATGAAATGGGTAAGTTTATTGTAGTTTATCTTGATGACTTGACTATCTTTTTTAAGCATCGCCCAGATCATGTGTGCCACTTGCAACAAGTGTTGGAATGCTGTTGCCAGAATGGCATTTCCTTAAACCCCAAGAAGTTTATTTTTGGGGTAACAGAAGGAAAACTTCTCAGACACATTGTGTCTAAAGGAGGCATAAAGATTAACTCAGACAGAGTCAAGTCCATCTAAGAGCTTACTTTACCCACAAGTAAGACTGCAGTTCACTCTTTCTTTGGAAAGGTGAATTTCTTAAGAAGGTTCATCCCCAAGTTTGTTGAGAAGACTCATCATATTATAAATGTGATGAAAGGAAAGGCCACTTTTAGCTAGAATGAAGAAGGCAAATTGGCATTCCAAGATATCAAGACTGCTATTGCTCACACCCCAATTCTGGTTTTCCCAAACTATAACAAGGATTTCACAATATACAGTTATGCTTCTGAACACACACTTTCAGCAATTCTAGTTCAACAAAGCCAAGAAGGTGTGGAATCTCCCATTTATTTCATGAGCTATCCTCTCAAAGATCATGCGATGAAGTACTCAATCATGGAGAAGCATGCTTTTGTAGTGGTGAAGGTAGTTAAGCATTTTCGCTTTTACATCCTAATTCACACACTACTGCCTTAGTTCCTAACACCATAGTCAAATCCATATTAACTCAGCAAGAGTTTGGGATGAAAAGAGGCAATTAGATTGAAAAAATCCAAGAGTTTGATCTAATCATCAAACCAATGAAGCTAGTGCGGGGAAAAGGCCTATGCCAATTGATTGTTGATAACAAGCCAAAACAAACAGGGCATGAAGAATCAGAAGAAGAAGACACACCAACAGTCCTCTTTGTCTCCACCACAAATGAGTGGTATTCAGGTATTGCTCATTTCCTTACTTATGGTGAGTGTCCTACTCACCTATCTTATAAATAAAGGAGGACTATCAAGTTGAAAGTTGCTAATTTTGTCCTCTAGGACAACGGCTTGTACAAAAGGAGCCTTGATGGAGTGTTCCTTCGTTGTGTGGACAAGGAGTAGCAAGGTCAACTTTTGATGTCTTTCCACAATTTGGCCTATGGAGGACATTTCTCTACTCTTATAACTGCCCATAAAATTTTGCAAGCTAGGTATTACTGGCCAACTCTCTTTCTAGATGCATATAAATGGGTAAGGAAATGTGAACTATGCCAGTAGTTTGTTGGAAAACCCAAGTTAGCTGCTCTGCCTCTCAAGCTAGTGCTGATAGAAGAGCCATTTCAATAATGGGGCATTGATTTCATTGGTGATGTAAACCCATCTTCAAGTGATGGACATGATTATGTCCTCACAACCACAAATTACTTCACCAAGTGGGAAAAAGCTATCCCAACCAAACATGCTACTTCAGAAGTAGTGTGTAATTTCTTCAAGGAGAACATCATTTCCAAGTTTGGGGTTCTAACCAAGATTATCATAGACAACATAGCTTGTTTCACTTCCCAGGAGATTAATCAGTTCTATTTTTACTATGGGATCACTCTCTCTCACTCTTCTGATTACTTTCCACAAGGGAATGGACAAGCTGAATCAAGTAATAAGAACTTGGTGACTATCATCAAGAAGCTGGTGGATGAAAACCAAAGGACATGGCATAAAGCATTGGTTGATGCTTTGTGGGTAGATAAAATTACACCAAAAAGGGCAATTGGTATGTCTCCTTTCCAACTTCTTTATGGTCTCAATGCTGAGATACCAATCACCCTGGAATTGCCAGCATTGAAATTGGCTAAGGCAATTGAAGATCAGACATATGAAAGATCCATTGATAAGAGGATCATGTGCTTGACTGAGCTGGATGAGTAGAGAATTATGGTGGTGGACCGAATTACTACCCATCAAAGTCTGGTGAAGAAGCTCTTCGACCAGAAAGTAAAGAACCATGATTTCTAGATTGGAGATCAAGTCCTGCTATGGGACAAGAGAAGAGAACCAAAGGGGATGCATAGAAAGTTTGATTCCCTTTGGAGAGGCCCATTTATTATCCATCTACTCAATAGTGAAAATAACTTCTTGTTGAAGTATCAAGATGGCATGCTCTTTTCTCTTCTTCATAATGGGTAGCATCTAAAGCACTTCAATTCTTGAAGTATCAGATAAGTTCACCTATACATATGTATATTTGTGTAGTCTTTGTTTCTTTTTTGTGTTGTTCATTTTCATTTTTTAGAGCCTTTCTTTTTGGGTAGCATGACTCCATAGCCCAATGGCATACTTCAAGGCACTAGAGATTCTAGTTTCTACTCCCCTCAGCTGTTCCAAGTTTTCAACCAAAGGAAGTTCCCCAACTGGAGCCAACTGTTGTTCCCAAAAATGTCACTCATTTTTAGGACAACATTTGAACTATTTTGGTCCTACAGGGACAAAATTACTTCTTCCCTTCTCCAAAATTTGTTCTAAGATTTCAATTTCCTCATTTTTTCAATCTTTTTTAGTAAAGGGACTAGTAGGTTCAATGGGTTCAATGGCTTCTACGGGTGAGTTAAATCAAAAGAACAAGTTTCTAGCACTTAGGTATTTTTAGGATTGGTTCAATGCCTTGGTTCAACCAAAAGGGTTCATCAGCAAGCTTCTAAGTAAGGATTGAACCATTGAATCATTGAACCTTGAACCAAAAAGGTTCAAGGGTTCAATGGGTTCAAGGTTCAATGTTGTCGGTAAGCTTCAAAGAGTCAAGCACTTTGTCAAAGTTCATCAAAGTTTAACCACTTCACGGTTCCACAACTTCAAATACTTAGCAAAAAACAAAGGCTTGAACCATTAAACCATTAAAGCAATTAGTTTAATAGGTTCAATGACCAAATGATTCAATGCATTTGGTTTAAGAGATCAAAAAGACTTAGCCAAATAAAGAGATTGAACTGTTGAACCAAAGTTGGTTCAATTGGTCAGTTCAATCGGCAGGTTCAAGGGGCTATCCCAAAGCTAAAGAAATAAGTGCCCTTGCAGAGGGAAGTGAACCAAGGCCAAGTGCCCTTGCGGAGGGCAGTGAGCAAAAGCAGACAAAGTTGGAATTACTTTGGAAAAATGACTAAGGCCAGAAGAGAAGAATCCTTTGGACTTTTTCCTGAGGAAATGACTAAGTGAAGGAAGAGTTGGAATTCCTTCAAGAATATTTTCATTAGAAAAAGAGATAAGGCAAAGGCAAATTCTTTTGGACAAATTGTCTGAATGAATTCCTTTAGACTTTTGTCTGAAGGAAAATCCCAAAGAAAAAGCCCAAAAGCCAAATCCCAGCAGAAAAAGACAAAGCCAAGGAAGATTTCCTTCAGACAAATTATTCGAAGGAATTCCTTCAGAAATTTTGTCCAAAGGAAATCAAGGATAAAGCTCATCGTAGAAAAAAAAGCCCACCAAAGGAAGTAAATCTCAAAGGCCACCTGAAAGATCCCAAAGGGTAGGTACCCTTATAGGGGGCACTCAACACTCAAAAAAGGATCATTTCAAAAGCTTGAAGGGACACCTTCCCTTTGGGGTGTTCCAAAGGCTTGATAAAGACGTAGAAATAAGCTTTGAAATACTTAGATGAAAAGGAGCCTTCAAAGAACAAGGATTGAACCATTGAAGCTTGAACTAATTGGTTCAATGGGTTTGATGGTCCAAAAGTTTCAAGGCTTCAAAGGGAGCAGCGATTGAACCAAAGCAGAGAATGAACCAACGAACTGATTGAACCTTGAACCAAAAGAGTTCAAATTTCAACAGTTCAATAGGTTCAAATGGTTCAAAGATTGATCCAAGCAAAGGAATAACATGGATATTTCCAGAGACCAGTTCAAATGATGGTTCAACCAGACAAAGCAAAGAAACGAATGAACAAAGGAAGTGATTGAAATAGAGGACTGATAAAGATAGAATGAACCGATGAACCATTAAACAAATGAACTTTCACAGGTTCAAAGGTTCATGGTTCAATATGGTTCAAGTAGCTAGTGATCATCGATGGCCCCATGGACGTCAAATTTAATGTAATGGAATATCCATTAATATTTGAATATGGCACGAAATTTGAAAATTAAACCAAGCAATCAATTGAAAAGAGAGCCCAGGAGCCCAAATTACTATAGGGAAGAGAAGAACAATGAAAAAAGATCAAAAATATCTTCAAGGGAGTTATTTCTAGTAGGTAAAATAGTGGATCAAGTAGTTATCTGAACACACCAAATCAAGGACGTGGCCTATTTTTCTTCCATGAAGTAAGGGCAAATTAGACAGCTGCACAGACATCATAAAAAGGACCAGACAACTCATGGTAAGGAGGATACATATAAGATGGATGGGCATGCCATATTTAAGGTAATACAATGTTCTTAGCATGGCCCTCCAGATAGAACTAAAGGCACATTGAAGGCATTGACTTTAGCATGGGCCGTCCCAAGGGAAAGAGTGCCAAGCTTTGCTTGGTTGCTATACATTGTAATTTCTCTCATTATGCAAAGGGATCTTTTCATTTTACAGAAGCAAAACTCTACCCAAATTGTAAGGCAAATACTGAGACTTTGAGCTCAGATTATTGTTCATATTATTTTATCTGAATGAGAAAGCAAGTTTCTTGTAGACTTTATAATGTTATAGCTTGTGCCATTTTAGGAGATTGTTCTTATGTCTATCTTCTAGATGAATTCTTGTTGATTTAATTTAACATGCTGAACTAGTGGAAGTGATAAGGAAGATGTCTTGAAGTCAGTTACTTTTAGACTTTGTGTTGTTATAGCTGTCTTTAGTCTGTGTTTTTAGTTTCTTTTTGTGTTGAGGATTCTAGGATGACTTTGTACCCCCATTATCTTTTGTGTTTCACTCTTTGGGAAGTTGAGGTGGGAACTTTGTGTTCTATTTCATCCTGCTGGTTACTGTGCCCTTTTTGTTATCAATTACATATCACTACCTGAAAGAACTCCTGTGCCTTGTTGAAAGATCACTTCTGAATGAAGAGAAGTACCTTTAGTATTGTCACCAGGATTTTCTCCTTTGTCTGTGAACATCATCTTTGAAAGAAGAGAGGTGGATGGTGTATCCCACCCCTGAGTATTATTTTCTACTTATATATATATTATATAGATCTTTCATATTTATAAGGAACCTCCCCTTGATGAGAGGAGAGATTTTTCCACCTCTGATGTAGTAAACCTACACATTGGGCTGACCCATCTCCCTTGTTGTGGATGATAAGATCTATTTTTCTCATCAATTAGCTGATTGACAAAATATTCACCCAACAGGAATTATGATCTTGATTATGCTCATTATGATTCTAACCTTGTTATTGGTTTTTATTTTACCTCTATCCTTGATTTTGACCATTTTGATTGTTTCTTGGTGGTGGTGGATCATGTCGAGGAAAGGGGTCTTTATAAATTCCCATATCCTAATTTGTGTCTTGATTAGGGGCCAATTTAATTTCTAGTTCACCACTTTTAATAAAGTCCTCAATAATATGTCACAATTGAATGTAATGATATGCATCATAACCAGTAACATGATGAAAGTTACACCATTCATTCTCTTTATACCAATCTAGTTTTGGTTGATCTTGTGGAAATGGCCTTGATACTGGCCAAACAATTAAATTAGCTACAATGAGATTTTGTAACACTATTTCAATCTATTCCCCTAACTTGATAAAGACACTAAAATTGTTATGAAATGTCTTTGATGGAGTTTGTCTCTACAAAGTAGGTAGTAGATTTGGGGGAGTTAATTGTACATTTGAAGGAGGTATAGCCTGTACCATTTATACATGTCTTGTTTTAGTCACCCCATTTCCAACCATGTTCTTGTTTTTGATAAATCCCTTAGGCATATCCTGCATAACTATTTGTGCTAATGATTTAGTCTGATTAGACGCTTGACCTTACTCAAAAATATTAACAAGGCCCTTAGAAATAAGAGCCTTCTCAATCTACACTCCTTTATCAATAATTTATTCAAATGAGTTAGCATAAGCTAAACATAGATTATGCACAACTTCAGGATGCAAATTATGTGCACAAATATCAGCCAACTGTTTATCTGGCAAATTATGTTGAAAGTGACCTATCGATGCTCTCCACCTTTATAGATATGTAGTGAAACTTTCACCATCACTCTACTTAGCTTCGTATAAGTCAACAATGGTCAATTCATGTTCTATTTTATATGATAAATAGTTAATGAACTTTTTTGATAAGTCATTCCAATCCAAAACTGATCCCTTGGGTAGTTTAAGTAGCTAATTAAGAGCTTGTCCCACTAAACTTCATAGAAATAGTCATAGTAAGTACTTGCTCTTGTAAGGAACCTCTTGACATAAAATGAAGAATGCTTGTATGTGCTCATGTGGATATTTATTTCGTTTGTACTTGTCAAATTTGGGTGCCTCAAAATGAGGTGTAAAGGGGTTTTAGAGAATAGATAAATCAAATGGATATGGGCATATCTCATCAAATTTGTACTTTTTGACTCTATTATTCATCTCCAATCTTTGGAAAATTTCCTTCATAGAATTCCATTCTTGCATGTTTGGTGCATTTTTGGATTGGATAAGATGCTATTGGGGTGGAATGTGCCCCTAATTTTGTTGTTGTTGGGGTAGAATGTACCCATAGTTTTGTTGTTATTGGGGTGGAATGTGCCCCTAGTTTTGTTGTTATTGGGGTAGAATGTGCCCCTAGTTTTGTTGCTATTGGGATGAAATGTGCCCTTAGTTTTATTGTTGTTAGGGTGGAATGTGCCCCTAGATTTATGTGGATCTATAGGGAGTGTGTAACTTTCGATCCATTATTTGGTTCTGATTTACTCCTTAGGTTGAGAACATAGGTCATTGATTCTTGGATTGTGAAACATTCCTTGAATTTGAATATTTTGTACTTTGTTGATTTTGGAAACTTCTATGTTTATTTACCAATTTTTGGGTTGGTTGAAAAGAACAAGAAAATTTTTCTTGAGGGATTTCCTCGATTCAAATTAAATGTTTGAGTTTCTAAGTTTGTAAAGTAACAAGAGGTTCTTGATTATTCAAGAATGTATGTTCTGTATCAAATGGAACACTTTATAAGGTCTCTTGTGACTTTAAATATTCATTTAGATTACCTTGATCCACTATGGTAATGTCCTCATCCAATATTTGTTGCATACCTTTAACCACATTTCCTTGTTATTTTGAAGCATTATTGTGAATTGAAGTGGCATCTAGGGAGTCAGTTAAGTCTGTGACAAGTTGATTTGCATATCATTGAATTATTATCTTGATCTTATCTAAAATATTTGGATTTGTGGGTTTTAACTATGTTTGTATTTCTTTTCCTTTGTTAGAGGAAGAAGGTATGTCTATTTATGCAAAATATTGCTCTTGTCATTGTTGTTCTCCTTCTCTAACTAAGGTATGTAATTGTTCTGTAAGAAAGTCAAAAAGTAGTCTAGCACCAGATTCTATCAATCTAAGAAGGGATTCATCTTGATATTCTTGTGGTTGATATTCATTTTAATCATCTTTAGATCCTACTATTGTAGGGATATCATAAAAAACAATGGGGTTATCTTGACCATCATAAAATTGCTCATCTTCATACTTAGGCCATAAGAGGCCCCACTATGAGTAAACCTTTGAGTCATGTCTAAAAGAGTTATTCTGTGTGTTTAACTAACTTTGGACCAATGCTTGGCAACCAAACAAATTATGCTTTGGATCTCTTTTAAACAAATAACCAAGGTACCAATGAGACTATAAGGGAGGGTGGTTTCAAACCACACACAATTATTTAGAAGATTTGGTTCACAAGTTTACTCAACCTTTGGTAAATTTGAAATCATATAGATTGAAAAAGAGTAAGGTAACTCAAAGACCCAAGGTGAAAACTAGTACACCAAATCATAGATCTTTCTGATATGCCTGTACTATAAAAGCTAGCTTCAACTTTGACAAGTTGACCCTAGAATTTTAGAGGAAAGCTCTCTAGATTATGAAGATAAAATGAACTAAGAAACTCAAGATGTAAAAACATATGTGAATTACTAAATATAAATTTAACACCAAATAGGTAGCACAACATCGTCACATGATTCCAATAGGATAAAATATGTTCTAGGACTCAAAGTGTGAGTGATACACAATATGACTTGAGTCCACCAAGATGATATGTGATTGAGTCTTAACAAATGACCTTCAATCCAAATGGAAAATTAAACCCAAGTTAAAATAATCTTAGTACGCAAATGGCGAACCCACTTTGACAAACCAACCCTTAGAGCTTAGAAAGGTTTAATTTCGAATGTGGATTATAAATGAAGGATTTAAAGAAATTGGGTAAAATATATAGACTCAATTAGGTAGTATGACTATGCCAAAGTGGATGACATGACATAAAATCTTTTTATGACAATTTGAACAAGGAAGAGGTGAATTTTCCATTTGGATAGCGTAACGCCTCCCTTGTTCAAGAAAATTGAGGATAATGTGATTTGGTTAAGTTCATTAAGTTAACAAGAAATTTTAGACACAAATCAAAACCAAGTAAGCTAATGACCAAAAAAACATCTAAAGTCTAAACTGATAAGGTATGACAAAGTGGGGTTTACTAAACTAGCAATGTTTTGATCATTTTATTGGAATCAATTGCACAATAAATTTCATGTTAAACAATGTAAAAGACAAACATGGAAATTGGGTGACCATGGTATTGGCTAATTGTAAAAAGGTCTAGTCCTTTTTAAAACCACTACATCCTATTTTTTGCTCAGTGTAGTGTGATGTCCAAATGCAGATACATTCCATGTGTAACTCCAAAGGAGTCAATGCCAAGAGGTGAAACTTTGGTTCAAATCTTCCCTAAAGAACTCATGGGAGATAATGACATCCCCCTCACAAGCCAAGTTTACATAAAAATAAAGAAAGCATAAAATAGAAAGACTTTAGGGTCATTTTAAAGATCACCCAAACTTTGGCAAGTTTTTGGGGAGTGCTTTAGATGACATTCTTTCTAAGGCTTGGACTAGGCTATTTGCAATAGGAATGACGCTTTTGATTCTAAGGGTTCCCTAAAGGGGACAAATAGAAGAGCATACACGTAACATCCCTCTTTTTTCCAAACAAAATCTAATCTAAACAACTATTGAAAATAATATTTGTCAAGTGTGTTCAATTTTAAGCCCAAATGAAAGGTTTGGTGGTGTTCATTTGACCCCTTGGTCGTCGTTGCAAACTTTGAAAACATTCACCAAAACATATAAATTCTTTGTTAAATAATAAAAAAAAGTTCCTAATTGATTTTTTAAGCATGAAAAAGGTGATTTAAACATGTTTTTATCAAATGTCAAGCTTGGTCCTATAGCAAAAATGTTAACATGTCCTTTAGCTTTGAAGCTCTTTTTGGTTTGAAATAATGAACTTTAGAAAAATAGCTCTCAGGTTTGTGTTTTAAGAAAAATACAGTGATTGACGTCGTTTATATACAATCGATGATAGTTACTTTGGCTAATCAAGATCTAACTGATGTCAATTTTGCTAACTGACATCAGTTAAGCTATGTAACTAATGTCAGTCTTACTTGCTGACGTTGGTTACTGTGTAAAATTGTGGCAAACAAAAAAAATAAAAAAATTAATTTGCACAAGTTTTAAGGGTTCAAATGAATATTTTAGAGTTAAAAAATGATCTTGTTCAGGTGTGAGATGAGTCTTGTCCCACCGGGTGTACTAATATGTAGAGAGGATTACAAAACAAGTTAGTCAAGCATTAGTCCATAAATAATGAAACATGCATAAAGAACTAACTAACCAAGCCTATCTATTCTTGTGGGAATTACAAAAGATATAAAGAAACAAATGAAAGAAATTAAAATCATGTTACCTTCCCAAATGGAATCACCATACCCATGTGGCTTAAAAGCATGTTCTCCCTTGATCAAGCATCCTTGTCTTTGTCAACAATGGTGGAAAACTCCTCTAATGCTTTAAGAACATTCCATAAAACCTAGGCTCATGATTCCAAATCAATAAACTAGCCTATCAATGAATCTTGCAAACAAAATCAATGATCAAATGCAAAGCTTTGTGGAAATAATTTAACATTATAAATTTGCAATATTCAAGCTTTAAATTCATATTCATGGCCTCTCTATTTATATATTTTAAAGATTGGTCAGGATCAAGCATGACCGTCCATCTTAAGATTGAGATATGTGGCCATGGATAATCCTAATATTTGGAATTAAATCCATAATTATATTCATCATGACCTTGGAAGAAGGGGCATTGAAGAGGCATGGGAGGCATTAACTAGGCATGGTGACCCATAATCCTGATATTTGTGTCATTTAGGGCCTAGGGATGTTTTCCCAAGAAATGATGTCACCTAATGATGTAGTTAATAGGAATCAATTTTCAAAAAGAAATATTCAACAACTCTCATGGAAAATCCACTTAAGCTCTTGATTTGGATTAATTAGCCTTAAAAAAGGTTAATCAACATTTGTGCAATTATTTGAAAATTGGCCCTCAATTAATCAAAATGGTCAGAAACTCATATTACTGGATCATAATTTGACTCGGGAAGAATTAGAAGGTGACGTTAGATGCGTTAGAACCGTATTTCCATTTAGGATGTTTATAACACAAAATAATAATGGTATGTGGTGTTTACCAATGAATTTATGAGAAAAGAGTGATCTAGAGTACAAAAGGTGAAATCATCATTTTGACTCGAAATGAATTGATTAAAATTAGCTGACCCATAAATTGCATTACCCTATTTAGGGATACTTTGATCGAAATTGGCACTTATAAATGACAATTTTGAATGATTTAGCATGTTTTATGGATTTTGACCTAAAATGTGCATTTGAGTACAATTTGGGTAAGATTGATAATTTCAACACAAATGGTGTTAGGAATTGGATGTCTACATTTATGATGAGAGAGGGATAACTAAAAGATAAAACTAATTTCAACTTTTTTAAATTGAAAATTCTAACTTTTTCACAATCTAAGTTGAAAAATTTTATGAGGTGGATTTTGTTTTGTGATTTAATTATATTGTTTATAATTTAAAAAAAATTATTATATTTTAAATTATTTTATTAAAAAAATTTACTAACCAAATTTATACTTTTTAATTATTTTTGGGCCCTCTCATTACAAACCCCATTGTTAGAAAAGGATTTGTGAGTGCATTAAGACAATCATAACTTTACAAGTTAAATAAACTAGTAACAACTAACAACACATGCCTGAGTATAAGGTCAAAAATCCAACAAGACCGATGGTGAGATATAAAGTTTCATGGACACAATTTATAAGTATGCTAGTTTAAAAAACAATCCATTAATAAATATTATAGTTTGAATTTTTTATTAAATTATCATTAATTATTATTTCTAGTTTTTTAAAAAGAGGAGCAGTATGACTAGATTATCCAACCTTGGAAAAAATACCATATCCATAATCATGAATATCCTAATATGCAGGAGAAAATTGAAGTGAATGGATTCCAACAAAAATTTGCATACTTTATAAATTGATATTTAAATATTTTTACAGATGATTTATAAAATATATATTTTATTAATTTTGTTATTTAGTAGCATGCAAGGGAAGCACACATTTGATATTTTAGTCATGGTCATCAAGATGTAAATTTTAAATTTATTGGAACTATTTATAATTTTCATTATTAGTTTGTCTTGTATGTAGGGAAAATGAATATTTGGAAGCATATAAAGAATTAAATTCATATAACAATTAGAAAAGAATCACATGCTAACCTTGAATTTTGATGAATCTTATGATGCATATCTGATTGCTCAAGATGAGTATAAGAACAAGATCAAGGATATCAAAATATTAGACTACAACAACATGTAGTTAAATTTAATTTTTTTTGAAAATGATATTCATGTATATTATAACATATTATCTGTCACCACTAATGATTTCATGTAGTGTTAATGGTAATGGATTTTAATAATTTAATATTATTGTTGGTGAGTTTGAGGGCTCAACAATAATTTATACACTTTATTCAAATCCCTTGCCTTTAGTTACCAATAGTGATGTTTGGCTTATGATTTTGACTAGTATTAATGGTATTAGACCATGGATATCTATTGAAGAAACCTTCATCTTCAAAAAAATATGTATGGATTTAAATATCTATTTCCAAATCAGTATGAACTACACATGAACAAAAGATAATAAAAATTAGGTCCAAATAAAAAGATGAAGTAAACCTAAGAAATTTCTGCTAACAAACAAATAATGCTCTTAGAACTATACAGGGTTCCATAATTACATGAATTTCCATAACCATACTACCATCTCTAAAATCATCATTGTTTCTAGAATCATAAGACCATTTTGATAACAAGGGACAAGACTGACAATGAAGGACCCATAATCCATAAAATACCCAAAATTAGGAATAAAATGGCCCAACATTAGAAGCATACACTATGTTTCTAAGGTCCTCGAACCTTACAGTATACATTTCTAGGGAAATATTTAGAAAACTAGGAAAACGTGAATGAAGAGAGATAAATATGGAGAAGAGAGAAAATGATGGAGCACATGATAGTGAAAAATTATAAACATAAGGGAAACATGTAATTAATAGCATGATCTAGATAAACAATTGATAAGTATATATGTGCCTTAGAATAATACAACATGTTTAATATTTTTAATGGTCTTCTAAAAGAGGCTAATTAAATCAATTCATATAATATAATATATTAAATTTGGAAAATTATAAAATATAGAAAGTGCAATGGAAATTTATATTCTAATAATTTTAACATAAAGAGGAGATAACACTTATCTTGTTTATAGCTACACAGGTAGTTCTAAAATGTACAAGTGTATAAATATGTAGACTAGTGTTTAGGATCTCATTGATTTATTTTGGAAATGTTATTTATGGAGGCCTAAACATTATCATTTACCTATGGACACTAGATTCGATGATTTTACCTATAGATCGATGCTTTTGTCCATTACAAAATACTCATTATATTCAGAAGTGAAAAAATAGGATTATTAGGATTTTTTTGACCTTTTTGTTGATATATATATATTATGCACATAGGATCTCTATGACTGTATATATATCAAACCCCATTTATTCACTTTAGGTCATGTCACCTTACCAAAAATGGGTTATTGGACTCAAAAAGTCAAGCTAACCTTAAGGATCACTTATAAATGAGTGTCTCCTATATAACCACTACTCTAAAGAGAGCCTCAAATATATGTAGTTATACCCTAAGTGTGGGCTTGTGTGTGCATAATGGTGAAATATGATATACATAATAACATGTAATGATATAGCTTTTAAATTGACAAATATTACTCAAGGGATATTATTCAAATGATTTAGACTTATAACATGAATGTTCCTATGACTGATATAGAATTATAGAAAAATAATAAAATAGAACTCAATTGTGCAATTGAGTGACTAAGCTTGAATATGTGCTTGTTTGATATTTTATATATGGGTAATGAGTAGGATTTAATTTGTATTTATACCAAACCTTTTGAAAATATATCATAAAAGAGTTATATAAGACACATAGGCTAATCCATATGTTTTAAAATATTTACAATTTAAATGAGTTTTGAGGTACGAACACTAGATAATGAATATGGACATTAGCATCGATGTTAGTGTCCTTATATAAATCATATTTTAATATATAATTTTTTTTAAGGTATATAACTTATAGTGAATGATATGAATCATATCCTAAGGTTTATGTAGTGTATAGGTGATCTGAGTCATTATAATGATAAGGTCACTCCATAAGATAAGTAGTTAGAGATAGTGAGATGGCAAATGTGAGCCTTTTGGTAGAAGAAAGGTCTATAACTAAAGGGTAGATCACTAATTTCCATTTATAAAGTGTATAAGATTGAGACACTATATATAATTAGATTTAATTATCTACATAACTTTATGACTGATAAATTGGGCCAAATTTTGATGTCTACATAATGCCCCACTTTGATGAGTGTGCAAATAAATAAAAAATTAAATAGAGTATGGGTGGATACAATATTTTACACTCATGAAGATCCTACAATAGTTTCAATTCTCATGTAAGACTTATAAATACATTTATGCAACATAAATTCCCAATCAAATAATTATATGATAAAATCTAAAAAGGAGAAATTGAAATCGATATACCTAGTTTTTCTATAGGTATGATAGTGGCCCATGTACAAGTCCCAAGGATTTTTAATTTGTTATAAAATTTGTGCATTCCTATGTGAAATATGAAAAAATAAATATATGTTAGGATAAACTCCCATGACTATATCTTGTTGAAAATATAGAAATAAAAAATGGAAGTGATGCATCTAGTTTGTTGCAAATTTGAGGGAGCCTATGTATGGGTCCCTCACATCTATAAATTTATGTTTAATCAAAATTTACATGTATATAAAAAAATGCTAAATCTTAAATGAATTTTTTAGTACAAATTTTAGACACTTTAAAAACTTAAATTCTATCCAAGGGCATTTATTAAGTCAAAAAATTGTATTATTCTCTAGTGCTTATCTGTTTGTTAATTATTAGTCCAAATGAGGTTATTTTGGTGCATTTTCCCCATAGTCTCACTATTTAATGTTGTGTTCCTTATTTATTTACTCTCTTCCCCACCTATTCCCTAAATTCATAGTGTTTTCTCCATAAAGTTATGAAAAACTTGGTCAAATTAGTAAAAATTTGAAAATTTGGGGGAAGTTAGGAAAATTTAATAAATTTGGGATAATTTGAGAAACAATGGAAAACTAGGGGAAAGTAAAAAATAAAAATAGAGAAAAAATAAAAAATTCAAAAATTTAGGGAAATTTTGAAACAAAGTGGAAAATTACATAAAAATTGAAATATGCCAAATAAGGAATTTTTTTTTTTTTTTTGGAAAAATAAAAAACTTATAGAAATTTTGAAAAGAAAAAGCAATCTTAAAAAAATGGTACATATTTAAAATTTAGGAAAACTAAAAAAAAATCAAAACCTTATGGCAAACATGAAAAATGTAGGAAAATTAAAAATAAAATAAAATAAAAATCAATGTTTTTATTGTATGTAACTTTATTTTATTTTGTGGTATAAAAATATTATTAATTCATCTAGTTTTTATATATTTTAATTTATATAATATTTAATTTTTTGATATATATTTTTGTTACTTCAAGGTAAGATTAAATTGGATAAAAAATATATCTATGCATTAGGGGGTACACCTAATATGCCTCCCCCTTCCTCCTACTCGCATTCCTCTTCTTATCCCTCTATACAACCATCTTCCAATAGCCAAACTTCATTTTTATTTCATGTCCATTAGACATGCCTAGTTTATTCCATTTTTTTTGATACTACACACCCTTTAGACTTACCTCCCATTTGCATTCTTAATATTTTGTCTAAATTTGGATTAAAATGTGAATTAACCCTAATTAAGATAAACCGGATAAAATAAATTAGAATGCTATTAGGGAAATTTCAACAATAAAAAAGAAGGTAAAACATTGAACTCAATAATGTGTAAATGTTTGAAAGAAGACTAGATATGAAAATGAATTTCAAACTTAGTTGTTTATATCTAAGTGTTGGATATGTTGACTAAGGATCATAATCTACAAGTGCCTAGAAGTGGGAACTAAAACTGAAAAAGGAAAAAATTGGTAGACAAAAGATAAGGTTAACTTCCACTAATATTCCATTTGATCAATCCTAACTTTTGATGAAAAGAGGAATCTAGGGCATGATCACTTTGAAAATCTTAAGTTGGATCTATTTGCATAAATTTTCTGTTCAAAAGTGTCTAGAAGACCTAAAAATAGCATCTCTATTGTTAAAACCATAATAAGGCTACCGATTATTGAAAATATACACATAGAAAAAGACAGAGTGTATCTAGGTTGAGCCGATCCCAATTACCACCATGATGATTGAATGGTGCCTACATATCCAATACTTTAAAGCTGAAAATATAGACCACATAGTCTTCCCACTTAGAGTGATTTATGAAATTATTCTCATTTGACTATATGAATGCATCTAGGGATGACTTAAACATATGATCAAGATTTTCTTTGGGCTAGATACAACCATCGTGTGATTTGACTAAGGACTACTAGTATTGATATGAATTAGAATTGGGAAGAATACATAAATCTTGCTCAATGTGCAATAGTGTAAATAACCCTTTGTATTGAAATTTCCAAGTGAAATAATAAGTGACTTTAAAGTGGATTTATATCAATAAAAAAAGGAAAACCATTCACTAGGTATCCTAAAAACATGGAAGACAAGATCAGGGAGGGTTTAATTTTAAAAACTGACTATTAGAGAGCTAAAGAAAAGAACATCCCATAGGGATAAGAACACCTCCCACTAATACCCATATTGGACATTTATATCCCTTAGGGAAATATGTGGAATTTTATATTTGGGTTTGTTATCGATGATTAATGGTATTTTTAATAATCAAAACACTTTTTAGGTAATAGATAAAAAATATTGTAAAATAAATAGGTCTTCGTAGGTTATTAGTATAGGGCAAAGTATAAAAATAAGTATTGAGTAATTTCACAAGTTAATTAACTTAAAAATGGGCCAAAATAACATGATCAAGTTTTTGTGACTTGATTTAGGTGTCTACAATTCTTTGCACCCCCTTCCCCCCACCCCAAGTCTAGAAATGAAATTTACAAGTTTAAGGAAATATATACCTTGATGTGTAAGACAATTTTTATTTGAGTTAGTACTCCCAATGTGCAAGGAAATGGAGTCTATGGAATGTTGGGTCATTTATGATCCTAGGTACTTTGTATTTATTTAATGTTTTTAGTTTTGTAGTTTTAGTTAGTTGTTAGGTTAATTAAAACATGTTGGTTTCTTTGTAATCAACTTGAGCAAACTTTTTCAAATATTGTAGACGTACAAAAATAAATTGAAGCCTTACATTGAATAAAAAATATATATTATTCTTCCATTTTATTTATAAAATAATGGTATCAGAGCCATGTATTAAAGGAGTAAGCCATGGATTTGAATGGAAGGATAGATACCTATGCAAGGAAGAATGACAACTGGTAATTTTTTAAAATAAAACCTAAAATTGGTAATATTAATTTTATACCATTGAGTTTTTTTATCATTTATAGTCTGTTATTGAAAGAGAAAGGAAAATTGAAAGACATGTTTTCTATAAGAACTTTTTCAATTGTGTGACATTTCAAAACAATGCTTTCTTGAATTGTATGGCCCTTCCATTAATGGAAAACATTTCTAAGAAAAGAGTCATGACAAATAAATCTTGCATTTGACTAAAGTGGTGGAAATTAAACTTCATCAGGAGTCAAGGCATGCATCATGGTATCCAAATTGCTTAGATTTTAAAATAGAAAAAATTAGACCATTAAATTTAAAAGATGGCATCATAAGATGAAAATTAGTGATTATCTTCATCAATCAACAAACAAAGAGTCCAAAATACTGCATATCTCATTATAACTACTCAAAACATTCAACACATTTTTATGTCTAGGCTTGGTATGAGACTTTTACTATCATGTTCAAACAAAAAAAAGGATGCATTAGTAAATTGGTGGCTAAGTTTTATATAAAAAATAATTTTTTTGACTTCTTAGTCTTTGTTTAACCTGAGGTAAATCTCAATGAAATTTTCCAATTTTACATGCCAATCAAAAATTCCTTAGGGTGGAAGAAATTTTATTTTATTCTCAATTTGGCAAAATAAACATTTTTTATAATATTTTTCCTTTGTTTACTCAAAATTGATAAAAGTCAAGTTGGCTAGCATATATTTTTTTAGTATCTTGTGAAGGAGAGATCCAAGGTTCAAAACCCATTGGAGATATATATTTTTTTCAAAATTTATTTTGACTTTATTTGTAAATGGAGATATAACACATGTTTTTTTTTTTGAAAAATATATGAATATTTTGTAATCAAAATCTATCTAGTGGGTCAAGGCCAAACCCCGATAGCTTTCCTTATTTTAAGAACACCAAGGTAAAAATTTTGAGCTTAATCTCTAAGAATGAATGTTTAACACCAAAAAACTACAAGGAATGGTCGATGAATATGAAAAACATGCTTATTTTTAATGATTTATGGGAAATAATAGAAAAAGAGACCACACTATCAACTAAAACTACCAAATTACTTGAGTTTCAAAGGCATGATAAATGTGCCCTTGCCTTTTTAAAATTATCATGTTCTGCTCAAGTAATTATCCATATTGAATCCACTAAAGGAAATGCCTAAAAATCTTAGAAAGTATTAAAAGATATATATCACAAACAACCTACCTATAAGAAGATTGATCTCTTAATACAGTTTCTTAATAACAAGCTTAGTATTGACAAATATATATCTAAATATCTTTCTCACATGAAAACATTGAAACAATAATACTTCAAAACTGGTGTTAAAATAGATGATGACATGTTTATTTCTATCATACTAAATTACCTTAGTTCTACATAACTAATTTTGTTAAAATGCTATAGCTTAGTGATAATCTTAATGGTGCCACATTTGACTCTATTTTTGAGATTTTGACTCATAATGAGTGATAATTTGTAGAGAAGAAGATTGTGCCTACTGAATAGGTTCATTATACAAAAAATTAGGTCTCATCATATAGATCAACATGTATAATGATAGTTTTAGAAGAATTATTTGAAACATTCTCTGATACACTCTTTGATTCATTCTCTGATACACTATCCAGAATATTCTAGATGGTCTCCAAAGCATTTTCATTGACACTCTCTAGGATATTTAAAATGCAAATATCACCATAGGCATTCTTCTCACTCCTATGGTTCTTCTAGTGATTCACCTTCTTATGGATCTCATTAGCATAAGAAAGAGACCATATGTTTCAAATGTGGTGGTAGTGGACATCTTGTAGATGTATGTGGATCATTATAGTGGTAGATATTCTAGTTACTCTAGTTATTTTAGTTATTCTAAAATGACCTTTGATTAGGAGGAATCTTATATGGCCAAGTTTTATGGTCCCAATGAACCTAATAATTTATTCTGAGTGATCAGTGATTCACCCATCTTGTGTAAGTTACTAGGCTCAAGATTGGGGTCTATTATAGTCATTTTTTTTGGGATTATGTTCTTGATTTTAGTTTTATTTTTGGATTTTTATATCTAATATTCATGACATAGAACATATATGATTATTTTTTTCTCTCATTGTATATCTTCTCACCTCTCACCTAATAGGGTAGAATATATATCATTGGTTGGTATTTGATCATTTGTTGGTTATAGTATAAATTTACAAGAGTTTTAATCACCTTAAATGTTTAACAAAGGTCATCAACATTTATTAGACATCATGGAGATATGCTATATAGAGTATGGGTTGGTCACTTTGATGGGCTTCTGGGTGTGGATCAATGTAATTGGATAGGCTTTGATTATGTTCTAATATAATAAAGTATAATAATCATAGGGAATGATCAAGCCTAGATCATGTTCATTAACCTTTTATGCCACAAATCATAGGGTAGGATTTTTTGTGGAGCATCATTGGTTTCGATCATTACCATGATGTAGATTACACTAGTTGTAGTTGATTCAAAGTTTATTTGATGAATTTAGAATCATTTCTCAAGTTTTTTTTCTTATATACCCCTTTAGATCAAGGGGGTTTATTGGGACATTTATGATCCAAGTTAGTTTTTATTTATTTAATGTTTTTAGTTTTGTTGTTTTGATTAGTTGTTGGGTTAATTAAAACCCATTAGTTGGTTTAATTTTAACCAACTTGAGCAAGATTTTTAAAATATTTTGGATGTACACAAATAAATTGATTAAAAAATATATAATATTCTTCCATTATTTTTGATAGAACATGGAAAACACTATAAAACACATGAAGTAGTTACTTTTTTCATTTTGAAAATTGAAAATTACTTAAATATTGAATTTTAAAAATGATTGAATTTGAAATGAGAGTAAGGGATGAATACACTATATAAATGTATGAAACCAATGTTTGTTTGATGACTTTTCTTGGAGATGATGTTTCATTGGAGCATTAGAGAGAATGGTTCCTAGTTGAACCAATTGGGGAATTTAAGGGTGATTATACCTAGAATTTAATTTTTAGTTGAATAAAATAAGTAACACCCATTAAGAGATGAAAAAAACTCAATTTAAATCAACTAATATTTGTAACCCAAATAAGTTAAATGGGTTGAAAACTAAATGTATTTACAGACATAATTCTAGATGGCACTAAACTTCTAATATATTCACTATGAAATTAAACTAAATCAAACACTACAAATGGCTCAAATATTCAATTTCAACTATTTTATTGAATGCATGATAAAAATAGAATAGAGTACATCCATGATCCGAAAATGTTATTTTATATCAAATAGTTATGAAAATCATGAAATAAATATGTATCATGCCCTTATTGTAACTTTAAAATCTAATAAATGTAGAATGTTTAACTATATGTAAATTTAAATTGTAACTTATATTTAAAACTTGTACATGAACCTATATCATGTACTCAAAACTATGTGATCTTGTACTTTGATGTTGAAATAAGAGTGCATATGTGTGGCATATGACCCCATAATGTGTCAATAACTAAATTTTAAACCATTTTGAATCCTTTGAAACTATATTTTGTGCCAAAAAATTATTTTTTTTCTTGAAGGGGCTTATCTTTGTAGACATCCAATTCCTAACACCATTTGTGTTGAAATTGTCAATCTTACTCAAATTGCACTCAAATGTATATTTTAGGTCAAAATCCATAAAATGTGTTAAATGGTTCAAAATTGTCATTTAAAAGTGCCAATTTAGGTCAAAGTATCCTTAAATAGGGTAATGCAATTTATGGGTCAGCTAACTTTGATCAATTCATTTCGAGTCAAAATGATGATTTTTCCTTTTATGCTCTGGATCACTCTTTTCTCTTAATTCATTAGTACACGCCACGTACCTTTGTTATTTTGTGTTAGAAACATCCTAAATGAAAATATGGTTTTGGTGCATCTAACCTCACCTTCTAATTCTTCTTGAGTCAAATTACAACTTAGTAATACGACTTTCTGACCATTTTGATTAATTGAGGGCCAATTTTCAAATAATTTCACAAATGTTGTTTAACCTTGTTTAAGGATAATTAATCTAAATCAAGAGCTTAAATGGATTTTCCATGAGTGTTATTTAATATTTATTTTTGAAAATTGATTCCTATTAACTGCATCATCAGGTGACATCATTTCTTGGGAAGACATCCCTAGGCCATAAATGCCATAAATATCAAGATTATGGGTCACCCATGCCTAGTTAATACCTCACATGCCTCTTATATTCCCATTATTCCAAGGTCATGATGAATATAATTATGGATTTAATTCCAAATATTAGGATTATCCATGGCCACACATCTCAATCTTAATATGGATGATCATGGTTGATCCTAACCAATCTCAAAAATCTATAATTAGAGAAGCCATAGACATGAATAAAAAAGCTTGAATATTGCAAAGTTATAATGTTAAATTGTTTCCATAAAGATTTGAATTTGATCATATATTTTGTTTGCAAGCTTCATTGATAGGCTAGTTTAGTGATTTGGAATCATGAGCCTAGGTTGTATGGAGTGTTCTTGAGGCATTCGAGGAGCTTACCTCCATTTTTGACAAAGACAAGGATGCTTGATCAAGGGAGAACATACTTTTGAGCCACATGGGTATGGTGAATCCATTTGGGAAGGTAATATGGTGTTTATTTCTTTCTTTTTTTTCTTTCTATCCTTTGTAATTCCCATAGGAATAGATAGGCTTGGTTAGTTAGTTATTTATTCATGTTTCATTATTTATGGACTAATTTTTGACTAACTTGTTTTGTAATCCTCTCTACAATCTCATGTAAGAAAATCTCACTAAAATTCCATCTTTTGAGTTTATGGAATTTATCTTGAAATTCACTCATCTCACAATTAAATTTAAATGCAACATGTGTAGTAAGATGTAATCATTGAAAAAAGTAGCATATGTGAAAATTATGTTAGCACAATCATATTTGTATCATTTGATTTTATATGTAACAAATGAGGAAATGCCTATAAAAATGTGTCGAAAAAGCTTATAGTTATAGAATATAGAATTAGTATATTATATTTTAGTTAGTGCATGATATGGATCATGACACACATCAAACTTAACATGCTAACTATGCACACAAACATAATTATTTCAATGCCAAAAAATAACACTAAGTGCTTCACACAAGGGACATGTTCAAATTTCATGAAATGAAAGATTACACATATAATGGACATGAATAATGTCAAAACTAAGGGACGTGTTCAAATTTTTCACATAACATAGAGCTAAAGGCCAAAATCAATAGACATGTTCAACTATCACACATACCAAAAAGGATGTCATAGAGATGTTCAAACAAGTTGACACACAAGGGCTAAGGGTTGCACACAATAATCAAGTAATATATAATATACTCCATATAAGTATTAACATCAATGGAACATAGAACTATAAATATGGTCTAAACCATGAATATGTATTGTGATTATATCCTAGAAAATAAAATATGCACACATATTGTAAGATAAAGATGTTAGTAAGACATTTATTAATATTATAAATATCAACATTGTAGGAGTGATAGAATGATAACACCTATACATACTATCACCTATAGATAATATGCCCCTAATTTATCAAGGCTAAAAGGTATACACAACCAAAATCTTAGTCCCTATGAGAGTGTGTATCTTGAATCAAACTCATGAATACAATTAGAATTCATGTGTGATAGAAAAATAATATGATTTATACTAATCATGAGATAAATAAAATATTTCAAAGATGTAAACTAAATGTTTGATCATGTTCAGGCCCTAATTTTATATGTTTTGAATTCTTTTTAACTTTTCCAATATATTTTTTTTGAATTTTTTAAATATCATCAATAGAAACAATAAAAATAAGTGATAATAAAGGTGTCAAAAGTAGAAGAAGAGGAGAGAGGTTTGAATAATTTGTGATGTGTCAATGTGAAATATGCACTAGAAGTGATTAAATGTCCATTTATGAGAAATATTCTCCCATTGTATATGAAGTATAAATTTGAAAAACATGAATGAGTAAAAATAATATGCATATGAATAATTATACACCCTCATTTCATCAAATATACATTTATTGAATTATGTGGTATGTATGATAAATATAACATAGAAAAAGAGGGTATTTGCATGGAAAGTAGTGATTTGTATATTGAAACTGAGTGAAAAATATGAAAATTATAAGTATTAAGGTTTTGTGTTCTCAAACTTTTACTTGAGGCTAAAAACTGGCACAAGACAAAATTAATAACTAGGATAGTAGTGTTAGTCATTTCTATTCATAACTAGTTGATTTTGTCCTTGATAAAAAAATAATATTTTATTAGTATAAACTGTGAGAACAAAAATATAAATGGAAAAATATGGAAAAATTGGTCATTGTTTTTAACTCTTTAGATGTAGATTATGAAATATAAGATTGAAGAAGACAACAAGTCAACAAGATCGAATAGCTTAAAATAATTTATCAAGAAATCACATGCACAAGCAAAGGAAGAGCATGATGCAACATTCAAGAAGCTATGTATAATTTAGTTTTTTATTTTTTTAATGTACATGAGTATTTTAGAATACTTTAAAATTAAATAATCTAACCAATTATCCCATCAATGTGAGAATAATCAAAGTTTATAATAATCAGTAAATAAATTACTTTCCTTGAATAAAATGAGTTAGTTGTGTATGTATAAAAATAAGAAAATGTATCATTTATAGTAATCCAATCTAGGAGAAGTAGCTATAGGATATGTATAATGATGTGTAATATAATGAGGACTAGTAAGGGTTTATTCCAAATCTTATGACTTTTGAGGAACTTGTTCATTTGTGTGTCTCACCAATTTAGAATATGATAGTTCCTTTTGATAAATAGACACATTTATTGGATAAAATTTATTTTGCATTGGTTTATTTTAAACCCTTTTATATTTTTCCTAAATTGGTTTAATGTAAACCTTTTTCCTAGATGTAACAATTGAAAATATGCTTTAATGTATAACTAAAATTTTGTGGTGGATGGGGTGGAGGATGTACCATAGATTGTAGAGGGTACTCATATTTGATTCTTTAAATTTAAAAACTTGATTAAAATGAATGTAATTCAGACATATATGTACTATAGAATGTAAAAAATGTATATTTTTAAACCAAGGGCATCCTAATATCATATAAAATACCCTATTTTGTGGTATAAATAAAAAATGAGTAGATAGTATAGCAGAACCTACTTGAAGAGACAACAAAATGAAAGTGGTTTATTGTTTTCCATTAAATGTCTTGACACTTTTAGAAGTTGTTTGTATATCATGTTGTGTGTAACCGAATGAATAAATGAATGTTATTGTGTATGCATTATCACTTGATCCATTATCAACTACCAAATTATGTATAGGTTGTTAATCAATATAATCTCATATACATAAAGCTTGAAAATAATAATCATTATCCACTATATCACTATCATCCAAATTAATCATAGGATGTGATTTTTTAGTTTTAAAAAATGTACTAATAATTACATCCTATTGATTATCATATGATCATAAGTTAAACAATAATTATAAGTATGATGCACTCCTAAATTGTCCTTATTATTAGCATGATTATGAAATGATTCACTTAAAAATATTCAATTTTATTTTATTTTTTTCAGGTATGGTTTCCTCTATAGGAGTGCCTAACTCAAATAGATTGTTTTCAATAAGATCTCAAATAAGATTCTGGAGTTTCAAACATTTGTTATTAAAATAAACATTGCAGCTATGATAATCAAAATATGCATTGTTGTCAAAATATTTTCCTTAGAGTTTGATCATGTCATTTTCAAGTGGTGGAAACATAATAATGAGATTGCATTGAAGTTAATTTTGTAACAATTTATGAGGTAGTTGTGTAATCTACAAAATTGCCTCTTTGGTTGATCTAATAAAAGATACTTGTTATGAGGTTGAGAAATTACATTGATTGTGATCTTTGCATCTTATTTAGTATCTACTTGCTTAGATTTTTAATAAGGTTTTATTTAAAACTTCATTATGTATTTTGAATTATATGTAGGTGCACACTTGATATTTTTCAAATAGACAACCTTTAATTTTATTTCTCTTATTGTATGACAAAGTTATTCAAATGATCTAAATTTATTAAAAATGATTAATTCATGCAAAAGTTCAAGAAAATTTTGTTTAAAAATATCATGTGATTCACTATCTACCAAGGTGTTAGTCATTTTTGAAAGCATAGTATTGTAATAAAGTACATAATCACTGATAGGCTCATTAGTTCTTGCTTTAGCATGGTAATTTTTGCATAAGAAAGCTTTTCATCAATGTTGTTAGAATTTTTTTTATGAAATATGTAAACTAAAGAATTGAATTCTTTGAATAATTGAATAGGTAGATCATAAAACCAACATAAGGCATAATATTTCAATCTTATTAGAAATAAATTGGTTATCAATATGTAATTAAAGGTATAATCCAAACATGTTGCATGAAAATATCTAAGATGATGTTGTGGGTCTCCTTTACCTTTATATAGTGGAAGCTTAGGAGATAAAAATACTATAGGTAAAGGGTATAATGTAATATAAAATGATAACGGATTATGAATTACATCTTTGGAATCTAATGATTGGATAAATTTTTGTATATCTTGTTCTAATAGCAACATCTTATCATGCAAAAATGCAATACTTCACTTTTTGAATTGTGCAATAGTTAAGATATGTGATGTAGTGTATTTAACTATCAAAGATTATAAATGAGTCACTTGGTTAAGCATATGAATATAAATATATTGTGTACCTTATGTTTCCCCCAAGGATAAACATATCAATAGTAGTAGTAATGTAAATACCTATGGTAGGGTTAAAAATATGAAAGAGTGTTTCTTGTTGTGTATTGAATGTATAAATTTTTTATTTTTTCATCATTTTAGAAGCTAAATGGATTTCAATTATTTTAGGTATATCTTGTGTAATTTGATATAGTTGTTATCTAAAATTAGATAAACAATGGACTTATGAGTTATATACCCCGTTAATTATATTAGAATGAATCATATTTTAGCCTACATGGGTATCTTGTGCATTATAGTCATCTTGATTAACTGGTTTATTATGATTATCTTAAAAATATTAATGATTAATTTGTTCAACAAAATATAATAACCAATGTTTACATTATTAAAATCCATTTTAATAGTAATCAACAGAATTTGAATATGCTTAATAGGAATCCTACTTAACCTAGCACTTCACTTGAAATGAATATGAGAAGCAAGTTTTTTAAGTGGCATAGAAATATAAAATGGAAAATATGTTGTAAACAATGACAAAAAATGAAATTATAGAAAAAAGGTAAATGATTATGTATGGAGATTAGTAAATTATTATAAAACCCAAGGTCAAAATAAGACAATTTCAATGTCAAATATTAGATATGAGGTCAAAATGAAGTGTTTTGTGTTATCAATTATATTTGAGGTTGAAATAAATTTATTTTAGTATCAAATTTAAATCCAAAATCAAAACAAAATTATTTTAGTATCGAATATTGAGGAATTTATGTAAACCTTAGGATAAAAAATTTGAAACCCTAAAAGGTTATAACCCTTAAGGAAAAATTAGGGTTTGTAAATGCTCAATTACTAAATGGGTTCACCAATATGTTTTATATACATTTGGATTAAATATAAATTAACCCTAATTAAGATAAAATGATTATGATAAATCATAATTTTGTAAATGAACTTTCAATAAGCAGAATGAAGGTAAAAAATGAATTCAAAAAGGTGAAAATGATTAAAAGACTATAAGATATAAAAAACAATTAAAGACTTAGTTGTTTTTTTAATTATTCTCTATAATGACTAACAACATGTGGAAACAAGAAAACAAAAATATAATAAGCAAGTGCCTAGAAGTAGGAACTTAAATTGTAAAAGGAAAAAATCAGTAAATTAAGGATAAGATAAAATTCCACTATCATCTCATTTGGTTGATCTTATATTTTTGTGCAAAATATAAATTTAGGGAATAATCACTTTCAATAGCTTAATTTGGGTATGTATGCACAAATTTGACCTTTAGAAGGTTTTGGAAGACCTACAAAAAGTTAATCCAATGTTGAAAGCCTAATAATACTACTAATGATTTAAAATCAATAAATAGAAAACATATTTAGTGTAATTGGGTTAAGCTAACCCCAACTGCCCCCATGATGACTTAAACATACCTATGTATCTAATAATCCAAGGACATAAATAATGCCCAAGTAGTTCTCCCACTTATAGTGCTTTGTGAAATTATGCTCATTTGACTATATAAATGCATCTAGGGATGACTTCAATCCTTGATCATGCTTTGATTTATGCTAGATAAAACATGCTTATGACTTGGTTGAGGACTACTTGTAAATGATGTAAATTAGAATTGGGAAGAATAGGGAACTCTTGATCAATGTGAAATAGCATAAGTAATCCATTGTATTGAATTTTCAATTGAAATAATAAGTGAATTAAATATGATTTTATATCAATTATAAAGGGAAATCCATAGCTAGATAGAATAAAAACATGAAAGATAAGATAAGGGTGGTTTAATATTGAAAACTAACTATTAGAGATCTAATGAGAAGAACTTAACATAAGGATAAGAATTCCTCCCATTGCTATACCTAATTGGAATATTTGTCCCTTAAGGAAATGTGTGTAATTTTGGATCTAGGTATATCCATAGGGTATATACATGGAGTTGAGGGATAATTATATAGATAGTTCTTGAAATGTGTACGTGTTATGTACATAACATGTACATATTATGCTCATAATGCATACACATTATTTGAAGTTCATGCTTGAGATGTCGATCAATAATATGTATGCATTATAATGCATACATGTTATAAGTCATACACATTATAATGTGTACGTATTTTAATATCAATATCACGTACACATTTTATATAAGGAATGTGTACATGTTATAACATGCATGCATTCCCTAGTTTCAAAAAACCTAAATGCCACTTTCAAACTCATTTTCACTTTTATATCCTACTCGCTACCCTAATATGATCATGTTTTGCATGTAGAAAGCCTAAAAATACTTGTAGATCTTCATTGGAAATCACAAAACCTTGATGAATCAAAAATGCCATTATGTAAAGGAGGCAAGTGATAAAAAACTAAACCTAATAACCTTAAAATTTTGGATTTTTTTTTATTATTTTCATTATTTAATTGGTAAATTTTGTGTTTTAAACAATCCACTTTAGTGCAAGTGGAAAGCATGCTAACCTTCCTCCTAAGCCTCTGCCTAAACCTCCTAACCCTCTGCCTACCCCTATTATCCATCTTATAGTTCCATAATATCCCCTAGGAAATTATTATAATTTAACTACACATAGTGGAAAATAAAATTGAAATCAAATAAATAATTAGGATAATTAGGAACCCCACTTCCACCAACACCCACTGTACCTATCTATTCAATAACCTAGAGTTGATATTAGTTCAAGTTGACTTGGTAATAAGTCAAAATTATAGATGGCTATCATGTAGGGATAAGTGAAGGGATTACTATGATAAACATTTGTTAGCACTTGAGGTGAAGAACAAAGAAATAATAAAAGTTAAAATTTGTGCTTTATTTATTGACCCCACCACAAATGCACCATTTCCACTAACTGATAAATATTTCCCAATGCATCAATGACAACAAAATTTGACTAAAGCCAATTTATGCGATTGATGGTGGATGATGTTTGATTATCAATTTTGTAACAAATTTTAGGTCCCATTGTATTTTTTGAGGAAACTCTATTTTGATTTTGTCTTCAATAAGATTGTAAACTATTTTGACTATGGTAAGTTTTAAGGCCAAGAGAAAGGCTCTGTGTAGGATCAATTAGTGGCACATCATGTTCCTAATCAGCCTACATGGATCCATACACAAAATACACTTCATCTTGAGATTCCTTCTATGCTGAAGGAGGTTGTGGATATCAATACTCTGTATGGACTTAGTACGTTCACTGGTACATTCTTTCAACATATGAGTAGGCTTTTAGAGACTTATATTGTAGATACTCCACATGGTGTGTGTACCTTACACCACCCCTATATATCTTATGGTGATATATGCATTAGACCTTTGGATGATGATGTTGGGGTTTCAAAGGTCTTGGATGATACACTCCTGAGTGATGATTTTTTGTCACATATGTTTGGCGTGCACATGTCAACCTCTACACACACCAATGTATCTTATATATAAATTTCCTATTAATTATAAGTTATATTTGTAAATTCAAAAGATAAAAATTAATTTACACATAAATTGAATAATATATATGTATTTTTATGTTCTAAGAAGAGATAGTGCCTCTACTATCATGGTCCTTAGTTGCATTATTTGATCTTACTCTAGTGGGCTATAAAATACTACATATGTTTGTGTTAGTACAAAACCATTTATGTTTACAATGGTAAAATTTTGAATTAATATTTTACTTTATGTATATTTTTATTATATTTAAGTTAAATATATCTATCAAGGATATTAAAATTCAAGTACACTACTTTTAAATATACTCTTGGTTTAATAAAGGAGAAAAAATTTCCATATATCTTCAACAGTTTCTATAAAACTAAGCGACCTTATTTATTCAGTTGATGACTAGAGTAGACACTCCTCCATCATTGCGATCTAAGATAGACATCAACATTACTGATACAATGTCATCTTCATAGGCATTCCTAGAGGTACATATTAAATTGTAATTTCAAATTATAAAAAAAGATTTATTTTAATAATTTTACTATGTACTTGGGCAAATATAACTTATGTGAATGTATTGTGTATGTAGGGGTGTTAGATAGCATATGATAGTCTAATTCATATGATTACTACATCACCTCCTCATGCTTCTTCCTCATTTTACATGCCTATTTATGCAACTAACCCTGTCACTAACCCATTTTAACATCAAAAAAAGATTGATTAGGACCATGAACTTGTAGGAAGTGCATGTTTAAATTATTTTTTTGTTCTAATTTAAAATTAATTTTTTAACTTTTTTTCATATATATTATGTTAATTATATAATAATATTTGTATTTGAATAGGTTCAGCTACAAGTGAACTATAAGCATAGGACCCTTAGTTAGACCTTGGAGCAATCCAAGGCATTTAAGGGATATCCATCTACAAGCATGGCATTCTAAGGACATAATTCTTTGAGGAAGACAAAGAGAGGGAGGATATTTTATGATTAGGATGTCTTATATGATGTAATTTTTTATCTGCCTATATGATAATATACACATTTTTTACATTGTTTGCATAGATGACATTCACCTGACATTAGATACTTTGTTTTTAGATGATGTAATTTTTTCTATTCCTATATGGAAATGTATGTATTATTGACCTTGTATGCCTATATGGTATTCACTTGACATTATATTATGTTCTTATTTTGTATTCCTTTATGGTTTTTATTATTATTGTAAAACTACATAGATCTTACACTGCACCATATAATGGATTATGGTTTTATATGAAGCATTAGTGGAAAGTTGAATATTAAAACTAATTTATGAGAAATGAGGTTTTTTTAACTTACATTATAAATAATGAAGTGTAATGTTTAACCATTGATCCAGACTTGAGAATCAAACATTATTTATACTTTTGAATTTGTGTTAGAGGATATCAATATGTTTGTGGTGCCAAACATAACACTATGTTTAGAATCCATGATAATATTAATTTATCTAGTTTCAAAGTACTTATACCCATTTATTCAAGCTATGTAAGTATCTAATTTCTTAGCCCAAAATTTTTTATTAGATTTAATTCTAAATTTATGAATTGATAGCCACTTTCTAGTATTGGAGTACTTATTTTGGTCATTTCACATTGCCATTTTAGTAGTAGAGTATAATTATATTAGGTATTTGATATTAGACCCATGGTTTGAATTTTTTTTCAATATATACTAGTCCTCTCTATGGATATTAACCTTAACTCACATTCTTAAGACTCTATCCCAACTTTAGAATGTTTTCTTGCTCAATATACAACTTCAACCTTCCTGCTCTATCACTCTTTTTGCAAGAACTTAGAATTATGTCTTTTAGTCTTTAAACGTAAACTTAAAACTAATGTATAGGATATAACATTAGGTACATAGGTTAATAGTTATTTAAAACACAATAAAAAAATTCACACACAGACTACCTTATCTTCTCAAAAGGTTTCAAACCCTCAATATATTGTCTGGACTTAATAAACTTTTAGCCTTTCTAAGAATGTTGTCAAGGACCTAATACACGCAAGGATAAGCTTTGAAATTATCTAAGAAGGAATTTGTTTTTTTTTTTTTGATTGTAGGTCTGATAAGATAGGGTTTTGTTTAATAAAAAGAGTAACAAAAGGTAAAATTTGAAAAAAGAGATGGTTAATGCAAAAGAAGTAAGTTTGATAGGCCTAGTAGAGAGGAATAGAGAGACCATTTGAGAATAAATCATAGTTAATTAAAATTGGTCATATATTTAACAAGGTAATCATCTTGTTGTTATACTAGATTTGAATCTAAAAGGACATAGATGGATGTGTTTATTGTAAGAAAAAGTAAGAAATAACTTGGATCAAAAGGTAAAATAACTTGTAATTAGAGATATTTTAGGTTAGGAATGATCTCATTGGTATTGAAAGGATGAATCAAAGAAGATAATTTATTTGAAAAGGCAAATTAAATTATAGAAAATTAAGAAGACAATCTAAGAAAGTTTCTTCAATCAAAAAAGTAGCCAAACCTAAAAGATAAGATACAAACTTATAGTTGTAAATACCTAATGGAAAGCCTTTAAGAGGCCTAAATAGTTTAAGATTGGCCGCAAAGAGAGTAAATAGTCAAAAATTGAACAAACATAGATTGTATAATTATGGGTAAATGGGATATTTGTATGTGGACATAGGCTAGTTGCATCAAATTACCCATTCAACATGAAAAATGATAAAATATAACATATTCACATATGATTGAAATTCATATATGCTTTTACAACTATAAAAGTTTGATATCTCAACAAATGCAACTTTTTGACAGTGAAGAGATAACTTCTTGAGCTTTAAAAAACATTTATACCTCCATGACCCCTAGGTGTAAATACAATGCTTGGATAACATCTAAATAGAAAAATTACATGTGATAAAATTATAGACACCTAAAAGTGACCACCAATGACCTCCAACCAAGCATTTTACCAGTTTTTATTTTCATACCACAATTTGGTCTAAAACATTAAAATGTAAGCTTTGAATCTATCATATACAAGTGCCGATTTTGGATAATGTATCCCTAAATGTGGCAATACAATTTATGAGATAGCTAACTTTGATTAAATAATTTCGAGTCAAAATAATGATTTTGCACTTGGGTGCTTTGGATTTCTCTTTTCTACCAAATTTATTACACGAGACATGTGCCCTTATTATTTTGTGTCAGAAACATCCAAAATGGGATAATAGTTCCAACACATCTAAAATTTCCTTCCAATTCTAATCCAATCAAATTTTGAGCCAATAATATGACATTTTAACCAATTTGATTAATTTAAGCACTAATTGCCAAGACTTTCACCAAAATTGATAAATTATGTTTAAGGATAATTAATTTGAATCAAGACCTTAAGGTAGTTTTCCATGAAACTTGAATATTTATTTTTGGAAATTGATTATGTGTTTATGCATCATTAAGTAACATCATTTTTTGGGAAGGCATCTCAAGGACATAAATGTAATAAATATCTGATTAAACCCTCCCCTGTCTCTTTAATGCCTCTCCATCTCAAATATTTATGAGGACATTTTTTAATTTTAGCCTCAAAAATTGAATGGATTCTTAGCCACACATATTCATTTGAAGATTGATGGTCCAAGTTAATTCTAATCATTCTAAAAAATCTATAAATAGAAGGTCTCACACTCATAATTTTAAGCTCTTTTGGTGTAAAGTTATAATGCTAAGAAGCTATCTCAAGCCAAAGTTATAATTCCTAAATGAGTTCAAAATCCATTTAGTATAGTGCTATAATGCCCAATTGTTGAGCCAAGCCAAATATATCACAAGCCAAAAGTGCGAAGGAGAGAAGGAGCAAAGCAACTCCATTGATGAAGACTCTTTGATGCACAAGTTGAGCAAACCACTTCAATAAACCATCTTGGAGACAAAAAGAAGGTAAAAATATTTTTATTTTATGTTTTAGTCATGTTTTCATTTTAGTTTTTTTATTATTCCCCCCCACCCTTGAGATAGGCTTAAGGTGTTATTTCATTAGTGTGTTATTTGGATTTTGATTTCCTATACTAACACTCTACTAATCTCTCCTTATTATAATTGTATATTCACAAATGGCATACCTGGTGGGACCTAACCCCACAAATTTGATAAAAGAGCTCCTAAAAGTAACCTACTAACAATTTTCATGTAGGATCTTGGAGTGTGGGAACAAAAGGAGTGAAAAATTTGAGCAAAAACTCATTTTCTTAGAAGTCACAATTTTGTGACTATGAAGTTGTAATGTTGTCTTCTGGACCACAATCTAGTAACTAACACAGTCACGGTTTTGTCTTAGTAATGATATTGCATCTTAACTATGTTTTTAGATTAATGTTGTCTCTATTTGCATGTCCAGTTATGATATTGTAATATTGTTACTCGATAGTAGTGATATTATAATCCCATGATTTTTTAAGTAGTGATATTGCAATACCATGACTTGATAGTCATGATAGTGTAATACCATGATTTTTCTACTAGAGATATTGTTGGTCTGAGTCACGGTATTGTGGTTAAACTGTTATTGGTTAAATGACAATATTGTAACTCTCATAGTTATTATATTGCACTATAACTTGCATTATTATCTATTAGAGCAGTGACATTGTTAATTTCTATTGACTAACCCATGAATTACAATATTGTGTTAACTAGTCACACTTTTGCAGAGTTACGGTATTAGACTATGGAGTTGTAGGATTGTATTGTGTGAACCTAAGGGCTCAAATTTAAAAATTATTTGCTTCATTTAAAAAAGTGCTTCAAGGCTAGATAAAATATTGACCATTTCCTTACGGGTCTCATTTAAAAAGTTATCAAAACAAGCTTAATCTAGTCTTTTAACCTCTTTTTGGGTGCTTAAAAAGGATTAGGAACTTTCATTTGGTGCTTAAGGAAACACTTAGATGCTTATTTGAATGTTTTTGTGCTTTTTATTCAAAATTTATGTAACTTAAATTCAAGGGGCTAAAGAACACCACCAAACCTTTCATTTAGTGCTTTAAAATTGAACTCACTTCAAAGCTTTTGTAAGTTGTTTATCATTGTTTGCTTAGTTAGTTTTTGTTTGAGAAAAAAGGAAGGTGTGTGTGTATTATCTCCCCCCATCCCATTTAGGTAAATTTTGGGATCAGAAACACCATCTTCATTACAAATTTCCTTAGTCCAAAGGCATAAAAGAGATGTTTTGAAGGCTCTCCCCAAGACCCACATGGCTTGGGTGATATAGAAACAACCACAAAGCTCTTTTACTTAGTTTTTATTTTGTTCCATCTTGGCTTGTGAGTGGGACTTAATTATCTCCCATAAGTTCTATAGGAAAATCTTGACCTAGGAAATCATCTCTTGACATTATCTTCAACCCGTCTCCATGGGGGTGTATATAAATTGGGATCCCCTCACTAGGATGATGGTTTGAGTGGTTAAACCATATTCATTATTAGAGGCTAAGATTGAGATATTTGAGAATTTTGGACATTAGACTACACTGAGTGAGCGATGGATGTAGTGATTGTAAAAAAGCAAGACCTTTTTACAACAAGCCATATGATGTGGACCCAAATGATGTGTACTTCTATTTCATTTTGACATGAAAGTCTGATGCATCTGATCTATATAGATGTTCAAAAACTTGTTAGTTTAACTAACCCCACTTTGCCATACCTTATCAATTTAGGTCTTAAGATGATTAATTAATTAATTTGGCTTTGTCTTAGATTACTTGGTATTGTTTGGAGTCCAAATTATTTGTTAACAAAGGGTTACATAACCAAACACATTGTCCACCATTTTATTGAACAAGGAGACATTCTGCTGCCCAAGTGTTCAAAAATTTATCATAAACTTTGTGTCATATATTTTATTTTGGTGTAGTTATGCTACCCATTTGAGTCTAGACCATTTTACCAATTTTATTAAGTCCATTAATAATTTAAATTTAAAATTGTACCTTTATAAGTTCATAAATTGAAGCATTAATTAGGTTCACCATTTGTACTAAACTTGAGGGAACTTAGGTTTAATTTCCAATTTGAATTAAGGGTCATTTTTAGACTCATAATCATTATCATCACTTGGTAGGACTCAAGTCATCTTGCGTATCACTCACACTTTGAGTCTTAAGATAAAATTTGTACTACCCATCCTATTTTACAATTTATCTTGAGTTCATTTGATACCACACTTTTTCCTTAGATATTCATCAAACTTTGTGTGTATGTGTGTCATTTTAGTTGAAAAGAGTAGTGTTACGTTATCAAAATCTTGTCAAAACCATGTTACCTTAGAGTCTTGAAGAAAATGTTTGTCATACCTTTTTGAGCATTTTAGCGGTGTTAAGTTATTCAAATTATTGTTCAACTTGTTTCATAGACTTATTTGCATGAAGTCCAATTTTTCCAAATTCAAACCAATTTGAGTGTACTTTATGAGTCTTTATCTAGCGTAGTTATGCCATTCACCTTTGTTTAGTTTATTTGTCAAAAAATTCTTGTTTGTGCTATTATTTGGGGGAAAATAAACTATCTCTAAGCACCTTTTGTTTCATACTACATACTTATTGATCAAGTTTATGTCCAAGAGTTTAATACCTAGTTCTTGTTGAAAAGTGTTTCAAATCTGTTAGATTAAATATCTCATCTTTGTTTCAAAGTTTAGATTTTGACACCATTTGACTAAAATTCCTAGCACATACCTTTATTTGATCTTATCTTTTGACGTCGTGTTTAGCCAAAATACCTAGCAACTTTTGTTTTTCCTAGATTAGACTCATTTGAAACACATTGATCCTAGAATCTAACATTTCAATTTTTTGTTCCATCTACTTGACCTTTTTAAGTGAGACCTATAATTTTGGACATTTGAAGTTATCTTATTTTATCCCAAGTCATTGCATCAACATTTTTGGATATACATATCCATCCTTTTGACTCAATTAGATCAAGGTTGAACCTCTTTTTAGACATCACTCTTTCAAAGCTTGTATAACTCTTCCTTTTTGTCTCAAAACCTTTTCTATGGATCCGAACATGTCTTCCTAAACTTTTAGTGGCCTCATATATAATTTAGGATTTAGTGATGTAGTCACATAAGAAGACATGGTTCAAGACCCCTATGAAGACAATGTTGCTTATGAGATGGATCCTTATCCATCTTATAACACTCAAATAGGGGCATAAAATGAAGAACCATTAGATCATTATTTGGTTAACACACCTTCATACTTGGATCAAGATCAAGAACAAATAGAGAAATACCTAGCTATAATACCTATAGTTGAAGAACCATATCCTCAACAATCGTACTATGTTGCTACACCATCAACATATGATCCTTATTTATTTGAGTGTCACTTATTGGAAAATAAAGATGAGATTTTGGTTAGAGATATAGAATTTGGGGCTAAGTTTCCAATGAAATTCCCCCATGAGAGTTTGTCAAGTCTAGTAAGAATGCCTCACAACATACTGTATAGTTAACAGGATTCTTTTAGCAACCCTTTATATCTAGTCCAAATGGCATATCAGGACCCTAGTATACTTTTTAAAGGAAAGGACCTCATGGAGGATCACTTTGTATAGATGCAGACAACATACCAAACTTACTTGAACCTAGTGCATAATTTTAATCAGATGCCCATGTCAAATAGGCCTCTCATATATTTGGTTCCTTCAATATGAGTATTAATAGAATTGATTGGTCAATATAATTAGGGTGTAGACCCATTCATGTAAAACACTTCAATCAATAACTTATTTCATACCTCAGCCATCGAATAAGTGTTTTCTACTTCTATGAAAAGTATTGAACAAAACATAGTGGATAATGTGTAAGCAACTTCCAATCCAAGACAAAGTGGTGAAGTACATAAACCACTACTTTGTAAACAAGTGTATGTTTAGTTAATACCATGAGTAGTTTTCCAAATCATGGAGTAGGATTTTCTATGTCCCAGCCTTAAAAAACTAATACCATTAATACTCAACCAACTACTACCACTAATCCTCAACCAACTACTTCTTAAAGCGCTCAACTAATAGGGTTAGGTAGCCAACCAATAATCAATGCCATGTCTCAGCAATAAAATGTGATGAATCCTACTCCTCCCTAATAGGTAATGGGTAGTGTTCCACAATAATAGGCACAATCTAACATATCAACACAATAGAGATAAAACATATTTGCACCTCAATAGGGTGTAACCAATGTTCCACCTCACCAAGTAGTAGGGAACATACCTCTTTCCTCGTAGACTAATATACCAATTCAAAGCCAAATGATGTCTAATCAATATTGTATGACTATTGGTCAATAAAAAATTATGAATCTATAGCGTACATCCAATTCCCAAACTAGGGTTTATGTAACAAATTAGGTTCCAATGTTCCTCAAGTACTAATTAGGCAACCTTTACCTTTTGTGTAGAATGTGCCCCTAGTTCAAAGATAGGGTCTTGGTTCAAAAATACCCCCTCAACAACAAGGTTTTATTAGTCAACAATAGGGCCTTATTCAACCCCAATAGGCACAGTATAGCCATATTCTACCATCCCAACCTCAAAATCCTCAAAATCAAGCCTACATATCTAACCCCATCTAGAATATCACATCATAGTACATGCAATTTCAATAATCAAAACCTAATCCATACATGCATATTCCTGGTTTGTTCCCTAGACAAACCAACATCTCCCAAAAAATACCTCCATCATACCCCAGTCAAAGTACTCCACTTGTGACCACTCAACTATCTACCCAAGCCAATATTCCACCTCAAACCAATGTTCCCTCTAGTTTCCTAGCCCAAAAACTATAATAGATGAAGGATGTGATTGCTACCATCCAAGCTACGAAACAAACCAAAATGTTTAAGTTGGATGGCGTGTGTTCTTATTTGTTTAATATGGATTACTTGTAGATACCATTTCCTTCAAGATACAAACCACCAAAATTTTACAAATACAAGGGGAATAGTGACCCCAAGTCTCATTTAACCAAGTTATTTGTTGGATGCTATCCAATGGCATATAGAGACATATACCTTTTGTTGTTGTTCCCAATGAGTCTAGTAAGATAAACCTTGAAGTGGTTCTTAAAGTTACCCAAAAATTCAGTGTCAAATTTTGATGATCTTTTAAACAAGTTTGTACAACACTTTTCACATAAACTTGAGCATGAGATTTCATTAGTCAACTTGATGCAAGAAAAATAAAAAGCTGGTGAGAGTTTTGAAAATTATCTATAGTGATAGAGAGCCCTTGCAAGCTGATTCACCCATAGTTTACCAGATAAACAATTAGTTGTTGTGTTTACCAAAAATTTGCATAGTGAGATATCTTATCATCTAGAACTACAATGTGTAGATACCGTTAAATAAATCATTGAAAAAGGTTTGTTGATCAAGTGAGCCCTTATTAACAAATGGATTATCAAGCTTAATTCATCAAATAAGAATCAAAATACCAATCAAGGAAATGGCCAAAACTAGCATCAAGTCTAAGTGCAAGCATCATAATTGGCATAGGCCAATAATAATGATAGAATAAAGTAATTCAACCACAACAACAATGTTGTTAAAAATACAGTAACAGAGTTGAGACATGTCCAAATAGTGCAAACATCATCTTCTCAGCCCACACAACATATATCGATAACCTTTTTAGAAAATGTAGTAAGCACAACATCCTAGGCCCATGCAATAAATGAAACAACCTTTGCCATTACAAACCCCTCCTCCAAGGAGAATAGTGCCTAATTATCACATTTTTAGTGACCTTAGAGAACCTATTGAATATGTGGTTTTCAAACTCACCTCCACTAATCTAATTAGCTGACCTATACGAAAACATTACCCTAAAGGCATTCCTTATCTTGATTGATACCGCCAAAATAAATTTTGTGAATATCATCAGGTTAATGGGCATAATTTGCACCATTGTGTGCAAATCAAACATCTGATTTAGAATATGTTAGAGAATAGGGAGATAATATTACATAAGTTTTTTTTAAAATTATATATATATATATATATATATATAATCAAATAAATTATAATATATATTGAAAAAAGAAATATTTATATATTTTAAAAAATAAAAATAAATAAATAACTAAATTAAAAAAAACCAAAAAAACAATGGGGAAGGGGAGCAGCGGCTGTGCCATCCCCAAACCCTTTCCATAATGGGAGGGGAGGGGATGGCCGGCTGGCCGACCTCCCCACCCTAAAGAAGCAGGTTGACGGTCGTGGCTTCCAGCCATGGACTGCCGACAAAGTTTTATAATAAAGGAAAAAGAGAGAGAGCAAGTTAAAAATTATATTATGTTAAAATATATACATGGATTGATGACCCAAAAAAAAGGTGGGGTTTCATAACTATTTTGTTTTGAATATATATATATAAATTTTTTATAAAAATAATATTTGATTCTTATTTTGGTTAATATTATATATAATATTATTTATGAAACCAAAAAAACATATAATATCGAGTATGAATAGTTTGTTAGATCATGATTATTTATATGTATATATATAAATATAAATAAATGAATATATATATATATATATATATATATATATATATATATATATATATATATATATATATATATATATATATCTTCGATAAGTTTATACGTATGGTTATGTTGTTAAATTTGTGTCATTAATATTACCAAAATGTAAAATTATTTTTTGATGTGGAATGGAGGTTTGATATGAAAACGAATCTGTATATTTATAAGGTTAGATATCTGGGTGATATGATAGTACATTATGGAATTAAAACACTTATCTATTTTAGTGTAAAGTATGTGAGTATGGTTCTTTCCATGTTAATGTTAGGTATGAATTTTAATTAGTGTGAACTTAAAAGTTTTACTGTAATTGTTACCTATACAAGTACATTAAGTTCAATATTAATACCTAGTTGAAATTGTGATAGTTTAGTTCATTTGAGGGAACTTTGATAACAAAGTTAAACTTAGGTATTGCCTTAGTAAATATATATATATATATATATATATATATATATATATATATATATATATATATATATATATATATGAATTGTCATTATAATTAACAATTTGCGAAGTATCACAAACAATCTTAGTAGTATTCCTATTGATGTCATACTTGATGAAACTTTAGAGAGTAACCAATTATACAATGCACAAGATTACTAGTTCGATTTGTTCACCTGATGAGTTTGTTTAATTATTTTCATTTATAAGTTGTTATTACTAGTTCAACAATAATTTCAATTAATAGATGTGTAATAGTAAGTTGTTACTAATTGTTATATGTATGTTGTCATTAATTGCTAAATCTAATATTTAAAATTGTTTATTAATTTGGAAAAGAAAAGTGGTTTGGAGAGTATAAATTCCTTGCTCAGCATTTAGCTAACCCCCTTTGTTGACCATGTCGTAATGTAGGTGGAAGAATTTCAGTACTATAGTCAACAAGATAATTTAGTATTATTGTTAGATATGATTAGAGAGTAAATTGAGTTGTTTTATTGTATTAGTTTTCTATCCAATATTTTGTAAAGAAATTTCCTGATAGGTCAAAGTGGATATAGTTGTAAGTCTTGTTTGTATTCGTAAGCATTTAAATCCTTGTAGTGGTAGCTTTAACATGACTTTGTACTAATTATAAATAAATTCACATTAAGATTTTTGTACTGTAAATATCCTAATTTGAATAAAAGGAACTTTGATAATAATGACGATTTATTAAATGATTTAAGATTGTTAAAAATACTTATAGTGAATGTTACTTTAGTAACTAATCAAATTAACTCTATTTACACTTATTAGATAAATTATGTGACAATTCTTAAATTTGTTCATAATGTAATCTCTTGTAAATTGTGTTACATTTATGAAGAGTTGTAAAAAAAAATCAAAGGGTCTTGGGTTTAATGGAAGGAGATATGAAGTTGTTAGAGAGAGTGTGTTCACATTTCTTAGCCCAAAATTTATGTTTGGTTCTTAGAGTGCCGCTAATGGGTTAGTCATCGAAGGATAATTTAACTCCTTGTAAACCATTATCAATAAGTGATTAATCTACTTTTCTCTAATTTGAGAATTAAATTATCATTAAGTAAGAAGTTGATTTCTACCATCCACAATCCAAATTGAAGATGAAAGTGCTTTATTATGCTCTATGATTTAATAAACTAAATAGTTAACAATTGAATTCTTCTATAAGAAGCAACATATAATTAGTTGTTATAATATCCATACTAATGAGGGTATCTTTGACAAGTAACTAGAAGGGTAAAGTTTGGTAAGTCCTAGAGGGAAAAAAACATCAGTTTTTTTTTTTTGAATACAGATGAGTTATGGTGTACTTAAGTAAATGAATTATTAAGTGAAATAAAAGTGTATATATAATATATTTTATCGATAATAATTGATTTATAACAAATCAAATATAGATTATGTTTGACTCCATAACATAATAAAGAATAGTTCATAATGATAAAGACAAGGACTCTTCTTAGGATAATATTAGGGAAGAATTGAATATAATGAATATAATATAAATGTTATAATTGTATAAGTGAGTTATTTGCAATGTGTTATGTTTCAAATAATGAGTAACATTTAAAAATGATTTTAGATTTTCATAAACATAAAGGAACGTATTAAAAGTGAATATAATACAAAGTAAACATGCATATTAAATGAATTTAGCTATACTTGAAATAAATTTAAGTACTCTAGGATATACCATGGATAATTTTGTAAATTATATTTTCAATAGGGGTACAACTAATTTGACTATAGAGGTTATTAAAATTATAGGAAGAAGATAACTGATTTAACTATTTTGGGAATATTGATGTATTATTCTTATTTTATTTAAAGGGTTTGAGTAGGATAAATCAGTAAATAATATATAATAATTAAGCTATTGATTTGTAAAATTAGTTAACAATTTGATCTTTTCTAAAAATAGTAGCGAGAGATAAAATTAAACTTAGCTAATTCTAGGCTATTTTGACTGAGACAAGGTCTAAAAATATGTGTGTAGGTCTGAGACACTATCATCAATAAGATCTTGAAGTTTGTTTTCTAATTGGAGAGGAGTGTTATAACTGAACACCCTAGGCTCTGGTACATAGTCCTCTAGCACTATTGTCTTGAGGATTTAAGCTTTCTGGGTTTTGTTCACCTACTTAGTTTGAGACTTTACACCAAGTTTTAGGTCCCTGCTATCAATAAAACTCCTTATAGATCAGATTATTCATGTACCTATGTCTTTCTTACAATTGAAAGAGACTTTGACAAATGGGAAAAAAGGGTTAGTGTGTGTCAGATGCATTAAACATTATTCACACCCTATGTGTGGGCATGCTGCCTACATACCAATACTCCAAAGAGGGATCAATCCTTATGTACTTCTCCCTTTAAGAGTGCTTGGTGTAATAGTGAATGAAATGCAAGAAATGATAAAACAAAGTATGCTTGAGATGGATAGGGACTGGTGTAAGGTCTTGAATTATCTTAAAAGTCTATAGGCTAGTTATATGCAGAGAATATGGAAGATTTTTTGAGTGGTCTTGCTTGTATTCTTGCTTTCTTGGATGATATTTTCCAACCCTTTCCAAATGATCTTTGAATAATCTTTTATAGGGATCTATTGGTCATAAGTTAGATGGAACTAGAATAGACCAACATAATGATGGAGAGGAATTGAGGGAAAATGGTAAACTAGGCTCAAAATTGGATTGGATAGGAGCACTAAAAAGGGGACACCCTATGGTCTAACACTACTATCCAACTCTGGTTTTATTATCTTGGGTAGATGAGACCTGTGGGGATGAATAATTCATGAAGAGATGGTCTTGGTTTAGCTGAGGTCAAGTTCAGAAGGTTACAGATGATTGGGAATTAGTTAAAACAAGATTGAGAGGGTTTAGAAAGTAAATAGAAGGGACCTATGGATTGGGTGTCATTAGCCATGCTCAAGTTTCCAATTTTTTATTTTATATGACTACATTTGCCACCCCCCCACTTTATTCTAGTGATGCAGCAAAGCAAAATACTAGGATAAAATAAAAATAAAAAGCATACCTAAACTTACCCACAAAGGTGAAGTCCATGAAGCTTATGATGCTGAGTAATATTGGATAGTACATAGAGAACACATTATGCAAGTGTAAATATATGAAATAAAACAAAGAGTATATCAGTTCTTATTATATGTGATATAAAACAAGAACATACAAAGCTAAGTAAAAGAAAGAGGAAGAGAAAAGAATGAATACACCTCACTGGTTATGCAAACCAATATAAAATCTATTATGATCTTGAGTAAGGTTGAGTATTGTTAGATGTGTTGGATGATGTTTTACCAAAAGTTATATCATCAATGGAGCTGAGTGCTCAATTCCTTAAAAAGTGGCTCAAGAATGTAAAGGCTAGCCCTTTGGTTCCATCATCTCCTACTAAGTGAAGCTAGATGAATAAACATGTGAAAATCAATGTCTAGATTATGTGTCCAATCCCTCTAAATAAGTGGCTTAAGAATACAAATGTTGGCCCTTTGATTCCATCATTGCCCCACGAAATTAAGATATGAAATGATACCAATATGTATGAATGTGTATGTTGTATGAGATGGATTCTAAAGCCTATAAATGCTCTAGAAATATAAAAATGTGGCATGCATAGATGCATGTGTGCTAGAAACTAGGCCAATGTTGGCTAACTCAAAAAAGATGGAGGTTAAGCTTGTATGAAAGCCACTCCAAAATTGAAAATTTGGCTTATGTGAAAGCCACTCAAGAATTGGGGTACTCATAAATATGGAGGTTTGGATTGTATGAAAGCCACTCTTAAATGAAGCCAACCACTTGTATATGGAATAAGGCATGTAATTACTGAGAATGCCTAGGTGATGCTAAAAACTGAAAGAAAAGAAGTAAAAGTGTTGGGTAATCTACCCCCAATCACTGGTGTCTAGAACATGGATTATAATATAGAAGTTATGCCAACTACCCTATCTAAAATTGAAAGTGAGAACCAATCATTCCATGTATGATGCCCCCTATATTTGGATTCCCTAAAAAAACTATATTGAAAACTGTTGATCTAAATTAGTCTGAATGTGTAAAACTATAGCTGAACCTACCTTTTTGTTTGCTTTGGAAAAAAATAGTTTTTTTGTTATTTAGATAGGAGTGCTAAAAACAAGACACCTTATTATTCGACACTATAGTCTAGCCTCAACATTATTGTTTTGGGCTAAAACTGATCAATGTTCTAGAATCCTAGTTGTCTGCCTAGTCTATTTTTAGTATTTTGATGATTGGTTGTTGTTATGGTTGTTTTTTTGAAACTAGATTTTTTGATCGATAGGAGATCTGATATCTACAACAAAACCCCTATTTGTTTCCCCCTCTTCAGAGGGCAATATTATGTACCCTGTAATGACTTCCCTCAAAATAATAAGCCTTGAAAGTGTGATAAGCTAGAAATATACATGATATAGCAATGAAAATCAAACAAGATATCTTAAGATATAATATTATTTGAATTGAGATATTGTTAGATCAACAGGGGTATGCCTAGATAGATGAACAATGTAAAAACATGTGCAATGTACTGAAATAGAATTGGAAGTGTTAGTTGTGCATTTTTAGTTAGAGGGATGGAGCATAATTTCCATCATGGCATCCAAGAAAATAAAAAAATACATGATATGGATCATGGCATTGCAATAATAAAAAAAATCAATCAAGCAAATAATTACATAAACAAGAAGAAATAAACATACAAGGGTGTCCAAAGGGCCATGCAAATAAGAGACATGGGCACATGTCACTAAAACTAGAAAGTAATCATAAAAGGCATGATCAAATGCCACATACACATACAAATGAAGCAAGCAATGTTGACATAAAGGACACAGGCACATAGAAGAGTACAAGCAAAGGACATTGGAAAATGTCCTAAGGCACACACATGAATAGAAGAAAAAGACATTGGAAAATGTCCTAAGACACATACAGGGGACAAGTAATAACTAGAAATGACATCACACAAGATATGCTAAGCAAGAAGAGAAAGCATGTAAAAACTAGAAATATAAAATCACATCTAACTAATCAAAGCAAGAGTAAAAGGATTGAAGACATGTGTAGTACAAGATTAAGTATATGCTAAGTGATACAAAAGTGCTAGATACTAATGAAATATTGATATAATAATTTGTGTAATCTAGTAAGTAATGTACATCAGTATGATAACTTGGAGTGTGTAGTGTAGGAATGACATAACATGGATGGTGTAGTCATGTAGAAGATGCCCCCAGTGGATATGTATATTGATGTTTGTCTTAAAAGTATAATTAGGGTTCCCATCAATGGGTAGAGTGAAGCAATCAAGTAGATGGATGTCATTGCACACTTAAAGAAGATCAAGTGAAGCATGGTAATGTAGATAAATCAAAATATAATAGCATGAAGAAGCAAATGTAAGTCCTAGCATGATAGTAGTAATGTAAAGCATGGATGATGCATAAAATTGATATATTTTTGTTGTTTTGGCATTTTTGAATGTTTTTATATTTTGAAATGTTTGAACTATGTACAATCAAGTAAAAGAGATTATGTACAAGCAATGATAGAAATAAATGATACTAACCAATGAGTCTTATGTGAGACTCCCTATCCTATTGTTTTGTATCAAAGAGTGGAATAGTGCATGATCATAAAACATGATGAAAATACAAAGAATATGGCTCTGAAATATGTATTTGTTATAGATTCTCTAAAATATCTAAAGTAGAAATTGACTATGGGGTCCCTCTATAACTCTGAGAAGTGGATGCAATTATAGGGCTCTTAGGGACCTATATGGAAGTAGGAGAAGCTCTCTGAACATGTACTCTCTATATAGATGAATGAGATCTCAATGAATCTACTCTAGGTGTGAATATTGTAGTTAGAATCTATCTAGAATCCTAAAGATATGGAGGTGTGTGAACCCTCTGTACTAGCAATGGATGCCTCAACTGTGTCTAAATATGAAGTGGAAGAGGAACTAAAACACAAAGAAAATCTGAAATGGGTGGCTAAACTAAAACTAGTAGTGAAACTAAAAATGGTGACTAAAAACTAGTAGATGGCTCTGAAGTGGGGAGTGGTAACTCATATAGAACTCTATCAACTATAATAACTTGATCAGTGTGAATGAATTTCATGCATCTATGAGTTTTATAAGGTATTACTCTAAGTTTTTGAATCCATGTTCAACCAAGTAACATATCAAAAACTCCTACACTAGGAACTATAGTGAATGTTGTGGCCAAATATGTAGGACCAACCTATAGTGGTAGTAATGTCTTGCCTAATGAACTCTATATATTCCCACTAAAACCACTAATAATTATGTTTACTGGGGTGATATCCTGATCTCAATAACCTAAATGTTGTAGTAGTGTCAAGGTGCACATGTTGAGACTGGAACCATTATCAATAAGACACTGTGAATAGGTTGATTATGAATGTGGGCTTTGATAAAGAGTGCATGATAATCTAAATCATCCTCGATGATCTCATACTCTGAGAAGGAGATAGAAGGTCTAGATGGAACTCTAGAATTGTATACACAGATCATGTTACTTAATGGATGTAACTCAACTAAAGCTGCCCTATATGTATCTAGTGGTGGATGTGCATGGTATGTATGATGAACCCCTGATGTATCTCTTGTATCTTATTTTGAATGCTGTGGAAATGGATCTAAGAAGATGTCAATGTTTTATCTTATGTTTGATTTGTTGATGGAGGCTCAATTGAGGTGCTAAGATCAATAGCATTTGAATATATGAGGTCCTATATCTTGTGATTTAAATTGATGCATTTATTTGTCATATGGTTTGGTTCCCTATGGTAGTCACAAAATGCCTACTGATCATATCCATTGGGAATAGGATTTTTTGGATCAACTTCTTGAATAGGAGGGAAAGATATGAGATTATAATAAAAAATCTACTGTAAAACCCTAGCTAGAGGAACTAGAAGATATGAGAAAGTATGCTAAGGGGGTGATGATAAAACTATACGCTGAGGAGGCTCTGAAGCCATATTAACTATAGGCTGATTCTTCCCTTTAGTATCATTGAACTTGACCTTATATGGGAATTTTCTATTACTCTTATTAGTTATCTCTAATGTATTAGTGTAATTTAGTTTTCCCATTAAATTAATTTGACTTATCTTTCCTTTAATGTGTGACATAATTTAGTGAAGGAAGAGAATATCTTGAACATGATTGATTCATGAAGTGATGGTAGAAGACTTTGTTTGAAGAGGTTCTATAATTCCTGATCTACCATGCAACTAGTCATCTTAGACATGACGGTATTATACCGAAGAACATAGTTTGTGAGATGCTAATTTGGTCATTGTTTCTATTGAGAAATTTTAGCATATGAAACCTAATCACTAATGTTGATACTGAAGTGTGCTAAAAATATGTTAGCTAAAGGATTCAATGCAAGGACCAACTGATTCGATAGACTATAGAACCATTGAAATGCATAATACTTTAGGTTATATGGAAATAACTTGGTAAGTAGTCAATCATTTGGTACATAATCCAAACACTCTATGTGAAAATATCTCAAATGTGTCTATGGATCACCCTTGACATCATAAATATTAAGCTTGGGTTAAACAAAACCTTGTGGCAAGGGTGTAGAATCAATGTGATGTGCCAATGGTGTATGCAGTCAAGCAAAAGAATCCAAAGCCTATGTAGGTCTAGAGGCACCTAGATCAATATTTTTCACCTTAGATTGAAGAGATATTATCTCTTGCATAAGGGCTTCCACATCATGAGACAAATATGTACTAGATGTATCTAGTGGCATAGAATAAGGTTGGGTTGCTATAGGGGGTTGTTAAGACATAGTTTCCCTTGTAGTGTTATTTACAACTGGTGGCTTTGATGGAATGAAAGACTCAACTTGCTTAGCCTTTTTAATTTCCATGATATATTGTAAGATAAGAGTATGATCTCGAGGTTGTTCCTTGATTCTTTCTCTAAAACTTTGTAAAATCAAATCTTTGTTGAGGACAACTTCATTGTCAACAATAGGTGGAAGTGGATCAATAGTCCAATGTGGTAGAGCATGAGCATCAGTGTATACCTCAGCATTATTATTTTCATACTGCACATTATCATAGTTATCCTCATGAAAAATTGTGTAATCTAGATGTGTAGGATTTATAACAGGGATCTGATCAAGTTACTTGTCCATGGTGTATGGTTGGATTGAAGGGATTTGAGTGAATTTGGGAGGATTGTCACTAAGTCTTGCACTTTGTCTTGAAAGAAGAGATGTAAGGAACTTAGGTGGCATAAGGAAAACAACTTGGATAACACTAGAAAAGATTAAATTGATATAATCTAAACAAATAACTCAAATATGTATAGAAAGGATATAGAGCTCCAAAACATGTAAGGTGATACCTCAAGAAGCAAAATGGGAGCTAGTACATGCAACTAGGGATGTTTCACAAATATTTTTGTAGAATACTATGAATTTTTGAAATTAAAATTGAATTTTTGAGTTAAGTATTCAAGAATTTTTTTAGAAATGGGAAAGTGCTTGATTTAATAGGACATAGTAGATGTAACTAGGGTTTTGAGAATAATAAATTTTTTTGAAAAAAACTATGAATTTTTGAAATTTGATGTGTTTTTATGATTTTAATATTCAACTAAAAATTCAAAAAATGATTGGAAAATTACTGGAAAGTTACTTAAAACTAGTTGGTTCAACTAGGGTTTGATTTTTTTTAAAATTTTACTACCAAATTTTAAAATTTGAGATGAATTTTTGATTTTAATATTCAACTAAAAATTCAATAATTTATAGGAAAAATATATTAGGAATTTATCTTAGAGTTTCTAGGGTTTTTATGAAAAATTCAAAGTAAGTTGGGTTCACCAAATGATTTAATTATTTTGGGAATATTGTTGTATTATTCCTATTTTATTTAAAGGGTATGAGTAGGATAATCAGTAAATAATATACAATAATTAAGCCATTGATTTTTAAAATTAGTTTGTAATTTGACCTTTTCTAAAAATAGTAGTGAGAGAGAGAGAAATATAAACTTAGCTAATTTTGGGTTATTCTGACTGAGACAAGGTCTTGAAATTTGTCTGCAAGATTGGGACACTATCACCAACAAGTTCCTAAACTCCATTTTTTGATTAGATAGGAGCATCAAAACTAGACATCTTGGGCTCTGAAGCTATAGTCCTTCGATGCTATTATCCTAAGGATTTAAGTTTTCTAGATTTTGTTTGCCTACTTACTATGAGACTGTACCCCAAATTTTAGGTATTTGTTGTCAACAAATCTCCCTATAGAGTTGATTCTTCATGTACTTTTGTCTTCTATGTAATTGAAGGAAACTTTGACAAATGGGAAGAAAAGGGTTATTGTGTGTTAGATGCACTAGACATGTTTCACACCCTATATGTGGGCATGTTACCTATATACCAATACTTCAAGGAAGGATCAAGCCATATTTAGTTCTCCCTTTAAGAGTGCTTGGTGCAATAGTGAATGAAATGTGAGAAATTCTAAAATTGAGTATGCTTGAGATGGCTAGGGTTGGTGTAAGGTCTTGAATTCGATTGAAAGTTTATAGGCTAGCTATATACAGAGAATAAGAAATATTTCTTGAGTGGTTTTGCTTATATTCTTTCTTGCTTGGATGATATTTTCCAACCCTTTCCAAATGATATTTGAATGGGATTTTATAGAGATCTATTGGTCATGGGTTAGATTAAACCAGACTAGGCTAACATAATGACAGAGAGGAATTGGGGAAAATGGTAAATTGGGTTCAAAATGTGATTGGATAGGAGTGCTAAAAAGGGGACATCCTAGGGTCCAATGCTACTGTCTAACTTTGGCACTATTATCCTAGGCAGTTGAGACCTAGGGATGGATAGGTCATGAAGAGATGTCCTAGCTCAGCTGGGGTCAAGATCAGAAGGCTATGGATGACTGAGAATTAGTTAAAACAAATCTAAGAGGGTTTAGAAAGCAAATAGGAGAGACCTATGGATTGGGTGTCATTAGCCATGCTCAAGTTACCAAATTTTCATTTTATATGACTATAATAACAAAAAGAGTGATTTGAACATATAGTTGTGAATACAACATGATAATAAAACATTTGTAATTATATCTCAAAGTAGAGTGAGGATGATTAAAAGATATTTAACAAAATTAAAATTAATAAGAAAAGGTTTTATAGGTGGTAGTAATAATACATAGTATTAAATATACCATGTGGAATGGAAGAAGACACATAATAAATAGGTATCCCAAAAAATAAAATTAAAGAATAAGAGAATAGGATTCATATAAATAAATATGTAGAATAATGATTATAGAGAAAATAATCTATGTTTATGGGGAATTTAAAAAATATATTTACTAAAATTTTGGCACAAAAATTTTGGGCATTATATTTTGGTATCAAAGCCTAGGTTTGACATTGAGAGCTTTGGGGAATTATATTTGGTATTCATGATAAAGTTGTGAAACTTATCATCATAATATTTCTCTATTTGATTGTACTTACAGTGAGTGGAGATCATAAATTGAGTTGTGTGCCCATGTTGTTTTTATTTGGGTGAAGTTTACTTGAATTTTGAATTGTTGACTTCATTGACATGTCTATACTTCATGTTAGCATTGTTTATAGTATTTATTGTATGATATATATATATATATATATATATATATATATATATATATATATATATATATATATATATGATTGAGTTCTAATGATGTATATAAATTGTGTATTACTATATATGTACTTAAGTGGTATTTTATCTTAATACACTTGTTTAGTATTCTAGTAATTTTGACTAACACCATTATAGAGGTGGTCTAGAGGATTTATTTTCTATAAGGCCTTGCTAGGATTTGAATACATTCCTATAATAAATTATGTTCGCATATACTACGATTTGAATATAAGTAAGAATGTAAAACCTAGCCTGGTGTATCTTACTTTGGTTTTCAACATCCAAACACATTGTTTACCTTTGGTTAAGAATTAAACATGTGCATTCTAGCTTAGACTTATTAATTCTCCTGGATGTTAAGATTAGAATTGTTACATTTACCTTTCATTGACCTAATTTTAAGTATAATTATCGAATAATAATATGATATGTTATTGATTTTAGGTATAAAACTATGGTATTACCCTAGTATTTTGGTGACAATAATGTTATTTAGTGGTGAAGGAATATTATATACCTTTAATAACTAGAGTGATTGATTGTATGTTGAAGTAAACTAATGAGATTTACAAGATTGTTATTACATGTGTATTACTTGGAAGAATATTGAAGTTATAATAAATGTACTAAAATGATTCTTTCTTAGATTCAATTTGGATTTATACAACTTAACCAATTTTGAAATCATAAATAACCTTATGGTGTTAAAATAAAAATGGTAATGATAGGACTATTACGCATTTTTTTATATAGACGAAGGAATACTTGTTTGAGAATAATCTAACACTTCAGTAGTGATAGATGACCTATGAATGTTAATAACATTAACATAAGATATTTTCTTTTGGATCTTTAGGTAATAATAACCCTAAATGTTTTCTCCTCCCCTTTTTTTCAACAAGCTTGTGATATAAGTACACCTTGATTTGGTAGTATATATGTTAGTTGTCTATAACATATAGTTAACTTTGGTTATGGTTTTCAAAATTTTGTGAATGGTGACCTTTTTGGTGATCCTTATCTTTTGAATTGACCATTGCATCCTTTTAATAGTTCATGTTATGCTAACACATGTAAAATCTAGTGGCATACAATACCATATTCAATGTATGCATTAAGATCTATAGAATATTATTTCCTTCATCTTATCACACCCTAGTTGAGGATGGATAAAGATTGGTCATTTGGGATATGGCTTGATGATTAGTGCATTTTATGTCCTATTTTATCTTAGAAATGATTGCTTAGGCCATCTAGATACTTCTAGTATTTACAATAGATAGCAATTTTTAGTGATCAATGCTCAAATATGCATACAATTTTCACTTGATAGAACTTTAGTGAGCTGTGTTTGATAGTAATATTACCTATGAGATATGTTATTTGAAAGAAATTCCAATTAGAGATATGAGACAATAATTTTGGATTGGTATTTATGTGGTACTAGGATGCTATGTATGGGAATTGATAGTTGTTATTCTCATTCATCTGTATCAATTGGTTGTCATGATGATTAGTTATGGTCAAATGTTATTAGATACTTCCTCTATAGTATAACTTTGTTATGATATGGGTTGCTATTCAATCTCTTCGGTGATGATTAGTGATGTATAATAGATAAAATATCTACATGTTACCTTGGGACAATATATTGCTATATTCAGAGAGACTTAGATATTCCTCATGAGATTTTAACTAAAGTTATAGATATATGTTGAAAATGTCATCTAGGATGGCATTGTGGCATCAGTTAGACAGATGATTTTTTTAAAAAATATGTTCAACATGTTTACTCTCTATAAGTAATGTTATTTGAAAACATGTCAGTTACATGATAGTTAGAGATGCAAGATAGTATGATCACATTTGATACTTTTAGTGCTGTAAGGTATTGTGTATGAGAGTTTCTCAGTTGATTTTCATGGTGACACTATTACATATGATGATGTACAATTATTTTATTACCTTGGGAGGTAATTTAAAAGTATTTATCTTACCTTTGGGAGGTAATTGAGATGCTTCAAACCTCTGGGAGGTAATCAAGATGCCTCATACCTCTATGAGGTAATTGGGATGCCTTGTGCCTCTGGGAGGTAGTTGGGATACCTCTTACCTCTGGAAGGTAATTGAGACTATTTTTATTCCTTATCCTCTTATGTGACTTTTATTACTTTGTATAAGTCACATAGTGTTCATGATGTGATCTATTTTCGCTTATGTTTTGCCAAAATTATTTATATTTGATTGAATTTTGTTTTTAAGTTGACTGGAAGCCAACATTTTATTTTATTGTCTTTGAAGTTTTTTAATGGTCGATCATGGACATTGTTGTTGAAATTTATTTTGTATTTCTGAGTTTATATTTTCTTTTAAGACTACTTAGTCTCACTTTTATTGGTTTTACCCTTACATGATTGGTTGAATTATCTTGTATATTTATTTTGATGATTATTGGTACTAGTTTCATATGTGTTCGTATGTGCATAGTTGGTACACCTATGGCATGTTATGGGGGAGAAGTATCTTAGAATATAACTAGTGGGTTATGATGGGAACCAATCATGTTGGTTTGTGATACCACCCTTCCCACCCAAATAGACATGGCGGTTATATATTTATACACATGTGGTCCTTGAATGGGGTTATGACTCTTTTTGGGAGCTCTAAGGATTTTTATGATAGAGCATAGTGTTTCTCAATAATTTTAGTAGTGGTATCATCCTATGTTGATTATGGGAGGCCTAGACAGATGATTTGGTATGTAGTGACTACTTGTTATTTTGGCATATACCTTGATTGGTTATTTTAGCATGGTTTAATATTGTTTAGTGTTATTTAGTTAGCTTTAGATAGAATATCCATGGATGGATACCTATCCTAGTAATGTATCCTCACCATGATTAATGATCATTATTCTTCTCTCAGTATGATTTAGATATTGGTTGGATACTTGAGATTTTATGATTATGTGCTTTAATTGGTTAATGACAGATGGACATAATGTTTTACCCCAAAAATATAACTCATTTTTGGGACAACATTTGAACTGTTTTGGTCCTACAGACCAAAATCCTGTCTTCCCCTTTCAAAGATTGTTTGGAGCATTTAGGTTCTTCATTTTTCAAAGCTTTCTCAGAAATCTACGGACTCTGTAGGCTTGAATCTATGGACTCTATAGGAAGAAATCTACGCCCTCTGGTTAACTGGTTTCTTATCTTACTACCTGAAAGAAACTCCTGATATTTCCTGTAAGAACACTTTTGAAACTAGAGAAGTGCCTTTAGTGTTTACACCAATATTTCTCCTTTGTCTGTATGCATCATCTCTAAAATAAGAGAGATGGATGGTTTATCCTACCCCCATGTGTTATTTTCTTCTTATTTATATTGTACATAGCTCCTACGTATCTATAGGGAACCTCCCCTTGATGAGAGGAGAGATTTGTCTCTAGTTGATGTAGTAAAGCTACACACCTGACTGACCAATCTTCCTACTGTGGTTGATTAGAACTATTTTGTTGATCAGTATGCTGATTGACAAAATATTCACCCAATAGTTTTTGGTGAATCCACTGGGAATGAACGTGCAGTCTGAAGCTTCAAGTTTCAGATTGAATCAGTTCCTTCCATTATCCATTATATTACAAACTCTGGTGACTCCATTCTATGTCCTACCCATTATTCATTATAGCCTTACCATCTTCCTCCACCTCCGTTATATTATCTGGTTTGCAAAACTAGAGTTGCTAGAAAAGAGTGTGCAATTTGAAGCCTCAAGGCTCAAGCTAAAGCAGGGCCAGTTCTTTTCCATTTTTTGTTCTGCAATCTGGCCACTCCACCTAGATTTGTTATCCCTATTTGTCATAATTAAATCATGGCAGTTCGAGGCCCCTGGGGTAACTCTTTTGGCCCACTCAACTTGAATCCACCTCTACATGAACTTCCACATAGTTCAAGAAAGAATTTTCCCAAAATTTTTAGTGATGGGAAGGTTCATCCTGATGAACACATTACAGCTTTTAGCATAGCCTGTAGTGTAATAGGGTTGGAATTTGAAGACATAGAGGTCAAGATATTCATGGAGACACTACAAGGTGCTACTGCAGACTAGTTCTACCATTTGCAAGCTGGATCAGTGACTGACTGGGATGCACTCAAAGCCAAGTTTGAAGCCAGGTTCAAGCCTACAAAGGATGCACATGCTTTGCTGGCCCAACTCACTCAGATGAAGAAGGAACCCCATAAACCTATGAGTGACTTCATTTCTAGGTTCAACAAGCTGAGGCACAAGATTCCCATGATCACCCAGCTGACACCTCAGAATATCATGTGTTTCTTCATCAACTCATAGCTGCATGAAGTGAGTTTTCTATTGAGACAGGTTAGACACATAGACATTGAGGCTGCTCAAGACTTGGATACTGAGCTAGAAGATGACCTTATCTTGGTAGAAAAGATAAGGAGAGATCCTAACAGAGGTAAACCCTCTTCATCTTCTGAATACTCACCCACAGCCACCATTGACCCAATGGTACAAAAGTTGGCAAATGAATTGTTAGCCTTGAAAAGGCAAATGGCACAAGGTATGTCTTCTGCTCCTCTATATAAAGATATACCAAGAAGGACATTCCCCAATCAGCAATATCAAGGCAATGCTGCCAAAAGTCAAGGGCAACTAAATTGTCTTCCTCCTCCATAGAGGAACCTTGCCCTTAGAGCACTTCCAACCAACTCAGCAGTGGGATATCTGGAAAAAGAACATGTTTCCTATTTCCAACCTGAGTTCAAGCAAGAAAATGATGCTGGTCTCTTCATGGAGGATCAAGAAGAATCAGCTAGCAACTCTCACATTGATTTCTTGAATTACCAAGATGAACCCAGAAGTGAAGGTGAAGCAGATGAGGGATCATACGTAGTATTTACCCAGCCTGAGAATCAATCAACCCAATAAGATGATAAAGAAAGAATAGAGGAATGAACTCAGCCTGTAATTCTAATTGCTAAGTGGGGAACCACTCTGCCTTTCTAGTCAAAGGACCTAGTGATCACCAAGAAGGTTAGTACATTAAACATCTCTGCACCTTCTACTTCAACTTCACAGATCAGTCCTCCCCCTCCAAAAAACCAAAAGGATGAACTCCCATCCTCTCTTCCAAGTCCATCTCAGTCATTTGACATGATTGATCATGTCAAGAAATCCAAAATTCAAATGACTGAGTGTGAATCCCTACAAGCCAATTCTGAGTAGTTAAACATTGGTATAGATGCTAGGTGTGGACCTGTTTGAGGCAAGGATTGTGGTCACCCAAATGTTAGACCCTACTGCTCAAATTCTATTTGAGCCTTCAGGTAGGGGTAATTACTTCTTGACCACAGAGGACGCTCATGTCCCAGCTGATGAAAGTCCTATAGCTGGCAATCCAGGATTTCATCTTAATAAGGCATCAAAAAAATTGGTAGGGCACAGTACAAATCAAGAAATATCTTCCATCTCCCATGAAGAGAAATCTGATAGAATATCAGCTTCTGATGATGCTTGGATCTTGGAATCTAATGGCAGCAATTCTTCCACAGCTGGATGCGGATCTCTGTTGCTGAAATTAAAAATTGCTCAAGGTGAAGAGGTCAAACTCCTTCACACCAAAGGAGATGCTGAGCTGATGGTTTGTCAAGGGTCTGATGCTGACAATCAAAGCATGTGCTGGACTGGACTAGTATAACATCAAGCTATGGTGGTGGATCATACTAATGTATTCCAAAGTCAACAAAAGGAACTCTTCATAGGGAGAGCAAGGAGTTATGGTTTTCAATTTGAAGACCACGTCCTACCATGGAGAAAGAAGAAGAAAAGGCCAAGAGGAAGATGCAAAAAATTGGTTTCTTGGTGGAGAGTTCCATTCTCCTATCACCGTTTCTGGGGACAAAATGGTTTCCTACTAGTTTATTAGGATGGCACACCATTTTCACTGTCTCATAGTGGGCAACATCTGAAGCGCTTCAAATCTTGAGGCATCATATAAGATCATCTATACATATGTATATTTGTATAGTCTTTAGTTCTATTTTGTGCTTTTCATTTTCATTTTTTGGAGCATTTCTTTTTGGGTAGCGTGACTCCGTAGCCCAAAGGCACACTTCAAGGGACTGGAGATTCTAGTTTCTACTCCCCTCAGTTGTTCCAAGCTTTTAACTGAAGGAAGTTCCCCAATTGAAGCCAGCTATTGTCCCCCAAAAATATCACTCATTTTTGGAACAACATTTAAACTATTTTGGTCCTACAGACCAAAATCCTCTCTTCCCCTTTCAAAAATTGTTCTGAGAATTTAGGTTCTTCATTTTTCAAAACTTTCTCAGAAATCTACGGACTCTACAGGCTTGAATCTACAGACTCTACAGGAAGAAATCTACGCCCTATGATTAACTGGTTTCTTATCTTACTACCTAAAATAAACTCCTGTTGTTTCCTGCAAGAACACTTCTGAAAGAAGAGAAGTGCCTTCAGTTTTTACACTAGGATTTCTCCTTTGTCTGTGTGCATCATCTGTAAAAGAAGAGAGATGGATGGTTTATCCTGCCCCCATGTGTTATTTTATGCTTATTTATATTATACATAGATCCTATGTATCTATAGGGAACCTCCCCTTGATGAGAGGAGAGATTTGTCTTCGGTTGATGTAGTAAAGCTGCACACCTAGCCGACCAATCTTCCTGCTGTGGTTGATCAGACCTATTTTGTTGATCAGTACGCTGATTGACAAAATATTCACCCAACACATAACATGACTTATCTTGGAATGAAATTTGTTATCACTTTCTTAGTTTAGAGGTTAATTATGTTTCAGTTGGCACCTTATGATATTGATTAGTATAACACAATTGATAATATCACTCAGTGTAAGATTTTGGTTTAGCATGGTCTAGCATTCAAGGTATTACAGTGATTATGTTGGTTTTGTGTTTGACACTATGTAGTGATTACAATGATTTTATTGGTTTCATATTTGACATTAAAAATTGATTATAGTGATTATGTTGGTTTTTTCTTATTACTATTTTACCATGGGATTGTACAAGGGTTATTTGGAATAACAACTTATGTTTTGTAATATCAAAGTATTGATAGTAGGGTTCAGGTGTTATCACACATGATTATTTGGGGATTCAGTATTTGAGTTTTATAATATCATAAGGATTTACCCAATAACAGGGTATTACTCTTGGAGAATGTAATGGATTACATTACATGAGTTTATTTTTGGAGCATTGAGGATGATGCCTTTTTTAAGGTGGGGGGGGGGTGAATGTAATACCCTGCTTAGGTTCACTAAAGTTCTCTCGATGATGTATCTTCATGTCGATGACTGATGTGTCAAGTGTGTCACTGAGATAGACATGTGAGAAAGATATATTATAGTGAGTGGTTGGTGTTGTTTGGCCACCTTGTTATGTTGGCTTAATATCAAGTTCATTACTTATTTTATAGGAATGCCATGGGCTATGCATGTCGACTCTTGTAATAATTCATATTTTCACATATTAAACACTTTGGTTTCTATGGGTTTCCTTGTTGATGTGTTATTTTTGACAATTTCATCTTGTTAGAACTAGTTATGTATTCATTTTGTTAGCTTGCTTGAACTGATCATAGGGTCATGTTATGTTAAATTGGTCTCAATTAGTCAACTTATATTCTTCTTGGTATTCGACAACATATCTATTTTTAAAATGGGAATAATAACTCTATTTTTTTATGATCGAGCCCAAGTAACATTTAATAATAAATGCGAATAAATTTATAAATAATTATATATTGATATAAATAGATATTAAAATGACATGAAGTGGTTACATATGTTAAATAAATAGATTTTTCAATTAATTAATAAGTTGAAACAAATAAATAATTAGTTTTAAATATTACTATTTTTATTATTGTATGTATCTATATATTAAGAAAAGTTAACATAATACCTCTAATTCTATAATAAATTTATATTATCCAATTCTCTAGTGTTCTCAAGATATTAGTTAATTTAATTAAATAAAGGTAAAAATAATGACTAACCCATTATGAATACTAATACTAATACTAATAATTAAAAGAAAAGAAAAGAAAAAAGTGAAACCCTAACCCTAACCCTAAGCCTAATCCTAAATGAAAATAATAAAATAATATAAGCCTCTCTATTTAAAAGCCAACTAAAAGGGAAGAGAGTCATTTTGAAAGTGTGGTCAAGGGAGAAAAGGAAGAGAGATGGAGGAGGAAAATGAGGGATGGATGGAGCTTCACTTAAGGCAAGGGGTTAGTTTTCCATTAAATCTTTAAATGTTTTCTAAATCAATAAACAAATTTAATATTATATTTTAGTCAGATTTTGTTATATATATATACACCCTAGCTCTCTTAAAATCCCTTTGATCTAGTTTTATGATCTCTAAAATGAGCATAATACATTTCTTATTTGTTTTAAGAAAATACATATGTGTGTGTGTGTATATATATATATATATATATATATATATATATATATATATATATATATATTCCCAAAAATTATATTACATAAGTTTCTTTTAAAATTATATATATATATATATATATATATATATATATATAATAAAATAAAAAATCAAATAAATTAGAATATATATTGATAAACAAAATATTTATATATTTAAAAATATATATAAAAATAATAAATTAAAAAAATATAAAATATAAAAAAAACAATGGGGAAGGGGAGCAGTGACTATGCCATTCCCAACCCCTTTCCAAAATGGGAGGGGAGGTGGTAGCCAACCGGCCGACGTCCCCACCCTGAAGCAGCATGTTGACGACCATGGCTGCCAGCCATGGACTGCTAGCAAAGTTTTATAATAAAGAAAAAAAGAGAAAGTTAAAAATTATATTATGTTAAAATATATACATGGATTGATGATCCCAAAACAAGGTGGGGTTTCATAACTATTTTGTTTATATATATATATATATATGGTTTTTAAAATGTAATAAAATATTATATTATATAAATGTTTATATAATATTTTATTGCATTTAAAAACCCCTATATATATTAAAATTTTATATAAAAATAATATTTGATTCTTATTTTGGTTAATATTATATATAATATTATTTATGAAACCAAAAATTACATATAATATCAAGTATGAGTATGAATAGTTTGTTAGATCGTGATTATTTATATGTATAAATATAAATATAAATAAATGAAATAATATTTTTATTAATTGGATATATAATATTTATATGTATACATGTGTGTGTATATACATATTTGTGAATATTCGATAAGTTTATATATATGGTTATGTTATTAATATTATCAGAATGTAAAATTACCTTTTGATGTGGAATGGAAGTTTGATATGAAAAAAACCTTTATATTTATAAGGTTGGATATCTGATCTATATGCAATTACATTATGGATTTGAAACACTTATCTATTTTAGTGTAAAGTATTCGAGTATGGTTCTTCTCGTGTTATTGTTAGGTATAAATTTTAATTAGTGTAAACTTAAAAGTTTTATTGTGATTGTTAACTATACAAGTACATTAAGTTCAATATTAATACCTTGTTGAAATTTTAATGGTTTATTTCATTTGAGGGAACTTTGATAACAAAGTTAAAATTAGGTATTACCTTAGTAAATATAAAAATGAATTGTCATTATAATTTACAATCTATGAAGTATAGTAAACAATCTCAAACTAAAGGAAAGGGAAGTCAAACTAATTTCAATGGGTAAACTCAAGTACACAAGTATATCAAAAATAACAAACAAGAGTAACAACAAAGTCTCATACAAAGTCAAGGTTAATGATATCAAGAGTTAGAATCAACCTACAGTCAATGCGACTTCAGAACCCCCACAATGTGTGGTTTTATTAGCACCTCCTCGGTAAACCTTTACCAATCTACTAGTTCCTCTAGCTAGAGTTTTACAGTATCTTTTGAATGTAATATCATATCTCTCCTTCCTATTTATGAAGTTGATCCAACAAAGCCTCTTCTATAGGGATATGATCAACATGCATTTTGTTATTTTCATCGGGAATTAGGCCATAAAAAAATAGATGCACCAGTTTGAGACACAAGATATATGACTTGATAGATGGCAACACTATTGATCTTGGCACTTCAGTTGAGTCTCCTCAAACAAATAAATAAATGAAATAATATTTTTATTAATTGGATATATAATATTTATATGTATACATGTGTGTGTGTGTGTGTGTGTGTGTGTGTGTGTGTGTGAATATTCGATAAGTTTATACATATGGTTATATTAATTTTATGTTATTAATATTATCAGAATGTAAAATTACCTTTTGATGTGGAATGGAAGTTTGATATGAAAACAAACCTTTATATTTATAAGGTTGGATATCTGATCGATATGTGAGTATATTATGGATTTGAAACACTTATCTATTTTAGTGTAAAGTATTCAAGTATGGTTCTTCTTGTGTTATTGTTAGGTATAAATTTTAATTAGTGTAACATTAAAAGTTTTATTATGATTGTTAACTATACAAGTACATTAAGTTCAATATTAATACTTTGTTGAAATTGTGATGGTTTAGTTCATTTTAGGGAACTTTGATAACAAATTTAAAATTAGGTATTACCTTAGTAAATAGATAAATGAATTGTCATTATAATTTAAAGTCTGTGAAGTATAGTAAACAATCTCAGTGGTATTCCTATTGATGTCATACTTGATGAAAGTTTAGAGAGTAACCAATTATACAATACATAGGATTTCCAATTTGATTTATTGACCTGATGGGTTTGTTTAATTATTTGCATTTGTAATTTATTATTACTAGTTCAACAATAATTACAATTAATATATGTATAATAGTAATTTGTTGTTACTAATTAGTTATATGTATGTTGTCATTAGTTTCCAAATCTAATATTTAAAATTGTTTATTAATTTGGAAAAATAAAGTTGTTTGGGGAGTAGAAATTATTTGCTCAGATTTTAGCTAACCCCATTTGTTGACTATGTCCAAATGTAGGTGGAAGAATTCTAGTACTGTAGTCATCAAGATAATTTATACTATTGTTAGATATGATTAGAGAGTAAAATTGAGTTGTTTTATTGTATTAGTTTTCTATCCAAGGTTTTGTAAAGAAATTTCTTGATAGGCCAAAGTGGATATAGTTGTAAGTCTTGTTTTATATTCATAAGCATTTAAATCCTTATAGTGGTAGCTTTAGCATGACTTTGTATTGATTATAAATTAATTCACAGTAATATTTTTATATTGTAAATATCCTAATTTGGTCAAGAGGAACTTTGATAATAATGAGGATTTATTAAATGATTTAAGATTGTTAAAATATTTATATTGAATGTTACTTTAGTAACTAATCAGTTAACTCTATTTACACTTATTAGATAAATAATGTGACAATTCTTAAATTTTTTCATAATGTAATCTCTTGTAAATTGTTTTACGTTTATGAAGAGTTTAAAAAAAATAAAATCAAAGGGTCTTGGGTTTAATGGAAGGAGATATAAAGTTGTTAGAAAGAGTGTGTTTACATTTCTTAGCCCAGGATTTATGTTTGGTTCTTGGAGTGCCACTAATGGGTTAATCATAGAAGGATAATTTAAATCCTTTTAAACCATTATCAATAAGCGATTAATCTACTTTTTTCCAATTTGAGAATTAAATGATCATTAAGTAAGAAGTTGATTTCCACGACCCACAATCCAAATTTAAGATAAAAGTGCTTTATTACTCTCTATGATTTAATAAACTAAATAGTTAACAATTGAATTATTCTATAAGAAGCAATGTAGATTTAAGTGTTATAATCTCCATACCAATAAGGGTATCTTTGACAAGTAATTAGAAGAGTAAAGTTTGGTAAATCGTAGAGGCAAAAAAAATATCAATTTTTTTTTGACTACAAACGAGTTATGATCTACTTAAGCTAACGAGTTACTAAGTGAAATAAAAGTGGATATATGATATATGTTATTTGTAATCATTGATTTGTAGGAAATCAAATATATAGTATGTTTGACTCCATAACATAATAAAGAATAGTTCATAATGATAAAGACAAGGAATCTTCTTGGGATAGTATTAGGGAAGAATTGAATATAATTTATATAATATAAATGTTATAATTGTATAAGTAAGCTATTTGTAATGTGCTATGTTTCAAATAATGAGTAACATTTAAATATGCTTTTAGATTTTCATAGACAAAAAGGAACATATTAAAAGTGAATGTAATACAAAGTAAACTTGCATATTAAATGAGTTTAGCTATACTTGAAATAAGTTCAAGTAGTCTAGGATATACCATGGATAGTTTTGTAAATTGTATTTTCAATAGGGGTAGAACTAATTTGACTATAAAGGTTAGTAAAATTATAGGAGGAAGATAACAAAAAGAGTGATTTGGACATACAGTTGTGAATACAACATGATAATAAAACATTTGTAGTTACATCTCAAAGTAGACTGAGGATGATTAAAATATATTTAAAAAAATTAAAGGTAATAATAAAAGGTTTTATAAGTGGTAATAATAATACAAATTATTAAATAAATATTTAACATTAGTATTAAATATACCATTTTGAATGGAATAAGGCACATAATAAATAGGTGTCCCAAAAGATAAAATTAAGGAATAAGAGAATAGGATTCATATAAATATATATGTAGAAAAATGATATTAGAGAAAATAATCTAGGTTTGTGGGTAATTTAAAAATATATATATTTACTAAAATTTTGGCATGAAAATTTTGGGCATTACATTAACACTGACTAAGAAAATAAGTTTGACATTGTGGAACAGTTGCAAAAGATGCTATCACAAATATCCATTTTAGATTTGTTGTGTACGTCAACAATCCACAAAAAAAAAAATTAATGAGTTGTTTGGCCAATACACTATTTCAAGTGACATATCCCATGATAATTCCAAGATTTGGTTGGACACCTAGCTCCAACCCAACAAGTCACTTTCAACCAAAGTGATATGTCATCCCTTGGTCTACTACATAATAATCCATTGTACATCAAAGTTTTCATAAAGTAGTACAAAGTGAAATGTGTCCTTATAGACAATGGATCATGTCTAAACATAGTATCTCTAAAGCTCATCAAGCTTCTCAGGTACATGATAGTATATCTTCAATAAAAAATGATAACCATCAAAGCCTATGACAATGAAGAATGAGAATCACAAAGCACCATCTATTTGCCAATTATCCTTAGGCCCTTGACCCATGATACACTTTGTCATGTGTTAGATCTAGATTATCATATAATATGATTTTGGGTAGACCTTGGTAACATGAAATTCATGTCATCCCATTGATTTTTCACTAATTTATTAAGTTACCCCATTAAGGAATTGATATTTGTATACCAAGAGATTTGCATCCATACGAGCACTGCAAAAACCTAGAGGTTGAGTTCAAAAGCTACAACTATCATTTCAACATGAATCTAGTGGCAAAGTAGGATAAGGGAAAGGAAATACTCCTTGATTTACTAGAGAACAACTGCATTAATCCTAATACCCTTGATTCCCTTTCCCATATGCCACCTCCTAAGATATCCAATCACTATACCATCTCACATAATGGCCTCGGAGAATATGTGACCTATGATACCTTTCATATTGCAAACATTCCACAAAATCCAAAGTCATTTGAAAGACCTAAAGCCAAGCCACTTCATCCAAAATGGAAATAAAAGGTCAAAGGTATAAAGTATATTCCATAACCCATCACATCTATACCATCATCTTGCCTAGAACAGGGCCTTCTTAAAGGAGATGAATCATGGTTGTACAATGATAAGCAGGCTGATTATTATGAGAATGTAAAGTATCCTATTCCCAATAAGATCATGAATAATTAAGACTATGAAGGAGGTGGCCTTGGAAAAAATTAACAAAGAACACTTTAGCCAATTTCCATGATGAGATACACAGGGCCCTTGGACTTGGATATAAACCATCTGGGGGTGACCCTATGTACCTTAATCATGTTCCATTACCATCCACTATTGATGATGATTACAACAATGAAGTAGAGTCTGATCATAGCATTTTTGATGACCTATATGAGACCAACATATTTAACCCCCATTTCATTTGTACCCTTAGACTAATCATTCAATCATAACCCACTACCATTATATTATCCCCAACTAATATACTAAGACCAACAAGAATCCAAAATATCGATTGATGAGTTTAAAAATGATGAGGATTTCAATGATCTTATGGGCCTTAAAGATAATGTTCTATTAGGGGACCATAAATTAGGGTTATCAATCATGTTAGATCCTGAATCTTATTTTGGAGAGTGACTAAACACCCTTAGCCAAAAAAATATAATTAAAACATTGAGGTCTCAAAGTGAAAAAATCTTTGAGGCACTATCTGACCAAGGAAAAAGTAAATAAAAAGGCCAATCTAGTGGTGAAAACCTATTTTAGGCACCATTAGATGGGGGTGTTTAACCTTATTCAAGTATAGCTCAGGAGACCACCAACAATGAACTTGTCTATGAGTCTAAGTTTAGTTTTGAAGAACAACAAGCCTTTGATCAAATCATTCAAGATTTTCTAATAGTTTTTGTTAAAATTTCCAAACCTCCCATTGGGGGAATCTGATTCATCAAGCCTAGGGTAACTACAAGATCTAGTCCTAACAGAGGACTCTAATATCACTAATAAGTTCAAATCATTACCCACTATCCTTGAGGATAGTTTAACCCTTCTAGTGGAGGATACAATAGAGGTGAACATCAGGTCCCAAAATGACCCAAATTGGATCAAACTAGGCACATCCCTTACTAAGAAGGAGTGTGAAGTCCTTACAACCCTTTTGAGTAAATTTATTGACATATTTGCATGGGCATATTCTGACATGTTAGGTTTGGACCCTGATTTGGTTTTGCACCACCTTATGGTAAATCCTGAGGCCAAACCAGTCAAAAAAAAGTTACATGAGTTGTATCCTTACATTTATATATTAGTGAAAAAATATTTGGAAAAAGTATTAGAAGTAAGATGTATTTGATTGACTGACTATTCAGAGTGGATCTCCAATGTTGTGTTAGTCAGCAAAAATCTAAAAGGAATCAAAATCTATACTAATTTCCATGATATAAATAAAGCTTGTCCCAAGGATGACTTTTCATTACCAAACATTGACATGATTGTTAACTCCACAGTGGGTTATGAAATTCTTTCATTAATGGATGAATTTTTAGGGTGCAACCAAATAAGGATAGCACCAGAAGACCAACACAAAATAGCATTCACCACTCCATGTGGAACATTATGTTATCAGGTTATGTCATTTAGTATTAAAAATGTAGGGGCCACCTATCAAATATCCATGACCATCATATTTCATGATATGATATATGACATTGTTGAAGACTATGTCGATGACATTCTTAGAAAATCAAAGACCAAGGCTGATCATCTAGTAGTGCTACATAGAATATTTAAAATACTATGTGAGTACAAAGTCATACTTAATCCTAAAAAGTGTGTCTTTGGAGTTACATCAGGAAAATTTCTAGGTTTTATTATGTCTTTAGGAGGCATTTAAGTCAATCCAGCCAAAGTCCAAGCCATAACAGTGATGCCACCACTGACTAATTTGAGGTAGCTCCATAGTTTACAGGATAAGATCCAGTCTATTGGATGCTTCATATCAAAGTTGGCCAATAAATTCCATCCTTTTACACATCTTCTTAAGAAGGGAGTCACATTTCACTAGGATGATCAGTACTAGATAGATTTCTAGCAATTAAATGACTATCTAGTAAATTTACCTATTTTTTTGCCTCTTATATCAATAAATCCATTCTTATTGTATCTATCTACTATTGACAATACCTAGGGTAAATTTTGGCTCAACATGATGATAATGGAAAATAAAATGTTATGTACTACTTAAGCCATACACTAGTCACATATAAAAATAATTATACACCCATAGAACAAGCTTGTTTAGCCATGGTCTTCATAGCTCAGAAACTACACCATTACATGTTAAACAATAAGACCATGGTTATTTCAAAAGTAGATCTACTCAAGTATCTATTATCTAAATTTTTTTTACAAGGTTGTATGGCCAAATGGGTCATGCTTCTTAGTGATTTTGAGATAGAGTATGTCAACCAAAAAACCATTAAGGGGCAAGTTCTTATAGATCAGCTTGATGAAGCACCCCTTACTAATACAAAGCTGTTGACATTCCAATTTCCTAATGAATCCATAATGACCATAATTAACACACATCTTGAGGAGCATCAAAATGGAATCTATATTTTTATAGATCATTCACAACACATAGATCAAGGGCAAGCCTTTTATTTATTACACCACAGGGGGATCTAATCCCTAAATCATTTAGGATTAACTTTCCCTGTACCAACAACATTAATAAATATGAAGCACTTATTGCAAGAATTCAACAAGTAGTACAATGGAACATATATCATCTCAAGGTTTATGGTGATTCTTAGCTAATCATCAATTAGGTTACATACCACTTTCAGACCAAAGATGATAAGTTGGTTCCATATAAGGCCATGGTCGACACTTTTAAGTAACAAATTGCTGACATTCAATTTGAGAATATAACAAGTGAAAGTAACAAAATTTCATATGCTATGGATATTATTGGATCTCTGATTTGATAAATGAACACAGCTAAAGAGTATTAATTCCTTGTTGAGAATTTGCTAATACTAGCTCATGAACCTTTAACTGTTGCTATGATTTATGATATTATTGGTCGTATCTCTATTTGGTACTCAGACCTTTACAATTACCTCCATGACCAAATTATACCACAAGACCTATCCTATAAACAATCTAAAGCTTTCATCCATCAAACCACATGTTATACCTTACTTGGATCAACTGTTTACCATCATAGTTTTGATGGAACTCTGCTTTATTTTTTAACTTTGGTATAATATACAATAACATTATAGGAAGTTCATGGAGTGTGTGGAGCCCACACCAATAGATAAATCATATTCAAAAAGCTCATGCATACTAGTTATTATTGGCCCATGATGGATGTAGATGAAGCTACATATGTGAAGAAGTGTGAAAAGTGTCAATGACATGCCAATCTAATTTATGCCCTAACCAAGACTCTAAAACCAATGTTGACACCATGGCCATTTTATACATGGGTCCTCGATCTCATTGGGAATATATATCCTACCTCATTTGATGCCCATAAACATATCCTTACTACTACTAAATATTTCACTAAGTGGGTTAAAGCTATACGCCTCACTTACATTATTGGAAAACAAATTTCTAAGTTCATTTTCAACCATCTCATTTGCCACTATAGTATACCTTATGACATTATATCTGATAATGGAGGATTAATTAAGAACAAGGATGTCAAAAAGATATGTATCAAATATAAAATCAAATAACATTTTTCCATAGAATATTACCCTCAAGGTAATGGTTAGGCTGAATAATCCAACAAAACAATTGTTAACATCCTAAAAAAGATTTTAAATGATGCATATCATGATTGGCACCTTCAGATATTCCATTCCCTTTGGGAATACCATATCAATCACTATATACCCACATGATACACTCCATATTTGCTTATTTATGGTATTGAGGCCATTACTCAAATTGAGGTCAAGTTGCCTTCTCTATGCATCTCTCTCAAGCATGTCCTAGATGACAATTACTGTTGAGTAGCTCACTTGTAAGAGATAGAGTTACTTGATGAGAAATGCATGGATGCAGTAAATAATTTCCAAGCCTATTAGAATTGACTTCAAGGATAATACAATCGGCATGTGAAACATAGAGAATTTGAACTTGGTGATATTTTCCTTAAAGAAAACCAAAAAATACCACGTCCAAAAAAACATAAAGGAAAGTTCAAACCCAACTGGGTTTGTACTTTCATCATTACAATAAACTATAGAATATGATCATATAGGCTTGACACACTAGATGGAAACAAACTTGATGAGCTGATGAACATTACCCACCTCAAGTGATACTACGCTTAAGTGACTTGGCATATTTTCTATAATGACCATTTCAAGTTGTATCATTTTATCAATCTTCTTATTTGTATTATACCATTTTACCATCCTATCATCCTACCAACCTATCACTTTTTCTTATCGTCTATCCAGTCTACCATACCCTTCTCATCAACTGAGTTGATTTTTCTTTCCCTACCTGGCCCTATGACTTTGGTTCTATTCCATTGGTTCTAGATCCACTTTCAATAAGATGATTTAGATTTAGTTTTAGTAGTCTTTTCAGAGCATTCTAGATAGAGGTAGTATTTTGGAGCAGTAAGAAAATAGTTTGGTAGTTACATATTTCATTTCTTGTTTCATTCTCTATACCAAGTGCACCTCATTATAACCACCTATGGGAAAATCAGTGTCTCACCAGTATTATTACTAATTATAACTGCATATGGTCAAATTAGTATCATTGACCTATGCCATTATATCCTAGTTATAAATACCTATAGGCAAACTAGGAACAACATTTGTTTATCATGCCTTGATGTACCAGCTAGCCATTACCTATACCAACTGTGCCTATTTTGTTTGAATTATCTACTACACTAGTCAGATTCTTCCATTGTATAGTGAAACTATAGTGACTTGAGGTCCCATATTAGGACCATGTAAGTAGTGCTTGATACTTATTGAGATTATTTTAGTTACCCTTTACCAACACTCTCATCATTTTATGAGCAACGTAAGCCACACTCTCACAATTTTATGATAATTTTAAAACATTACTCTCACCCTTTTATGAGCTTGAATCCTTTAATATATTATCATTCTTAATTGAGTTTAGATATTTGAAAATTATAAAAACATTTGTAAAATCATTATAAAAACCAAAAACATTGATCACTTCTTTACCTTAAAGATTTTGGGAACCCTTGCTAAGTCATGTGCAAATCACTTGTCACTTCGTTTCTCCATCATTTTTGGTCTTATCCCATGTACTTACCTTTTTTCAATCCCATTCTTATTCTTATATCACATCCATTATGTTTGTTTTTCATATGTTATCATTTTTTTCCCATTTCCTAGGAGATCTACTTTCAACTTGAAGTTTTTGTTGAATATTATGTCCATAGAACTATATAGGTAGTGTCCACTTGTCTAACGCATATGGAGACAACTTATCCACCCCCTTCCTTTTCTTATATTTCCCCCTTGTTGTGTTTGTTTGCTAAGTTGTCATTTATTTTCTAGTGGTAATGTTCATCACATTGTTCATACTAACATTAAGACTAATTATTAGTTGTTTCTTTACTTGTTTGTTTGTTTGTGTTTGTGTTTGTGTTTGTGTGTCTGTTTGTTTGATTTCCACACTGTTGCCTTGATTTAGTCTAAATCCATTCATTGGGTGATTCCTTCCATATTTATACTTGAATCCATCCATGATCATATGAAAACATTATCATCATGGTTTTTATCATTGGTGTATTATTTTCCCTTGAATATTGGATTATAGGAGTCCATCCTTTTGCATCTTTTGGCCCAGTCCTCATGGTTTTCTATCATGATGCCTACATATAGTGCTATAAAAAAAATTAGATTTAGGAAGCCTACTCAGAAATGGTGGCATCAACATCTCCTCAGCACTAACATCAGTGACATCCTAATCATATCCCAAATAGAGTAATTAAGCAATGAACAAATTTCAACCTTTGTTAGTTCGAACAAGCATTTCCTGACTAGCAAGTTATTCCAATCCATCATTACCCTTTGTGTCAAGTTATCTTCATCATCAACCAATCAATCATGTTTTTCATAATCAGGGTCTAATTATTATAACCATCTATAGGAAAATCATTGTAAACCATCCCACCTACATTTTTTAAGGAATCTAACTACCTTTGGGTAAATCATTGTGTTCTCACCAAATTTACTTTATTTTTGCCCAAACAGGGGCATGTTGTTATCATGTTTGTCTATCCTAACTAAGGTATCTCCATCTTCTCAATGGTTATAATTGCCTTTAGGCAAATCATTGTGTTAGCATACCAAGTTGCCATTATCAAGGTATAATGCTTATAATTGCCTTTGAAAAAACCATTGTACATCATCCCACTTATACTCTTAGTGGTTTTGACTAGTTTTTTAGAATCATTGTGTTCTCAGCCCATCATCTTCATATTTTTGGCTCCCTTGTTTCACTTTTTTTTGAGGGACCATTTTCTGACCTACTTATGCCAACCATTCCCTCAAGAGGGCATCATATAGTCCATCTATTATCATTAAAGTTATAGGCATTTAGGACCTTTTTAATTATTTGAGAAGATGTTACTATGCCTATAGCTTATAATGCCTTCAAAAATAGGGGCAAACAATAAACACTTAAAAGTGGCCACCAATGACCTATAACTAGGATTTTGATAAATTTCTATCTTCATATCAAAATTTGGCCTAAAAACACAAAAATACACTAAAAGCTTTGAATCTATCATATACAAGTGCTAATTTTGACTAATGTGTCCCTAAATGGGGTAATGCAATTTATGAGAAAACTAACTTTGATAAGATCATTTTAATTCAAAATGATGATTTCAGACCTAAGTGCACTATATTACACTTTTTTACCAAATTCATTGCATGAGACATGCCCTTTTTATTTTATGTCGATAACATCCTAAATGGGATAATGGCTCCAACACATCTAACATTGGCTTCTAATTCCAATCCAGTCAAATTTGAGCTAATAATACAACATTTTGACCAATTTGATTAATTTGAGCACTAATTACCAAGACTTGCACCTCAATTGATAAATCATGTTTAAGGATAATTAATTTGAATTAATATCTTAAGTTAATTTTCCATAGAACTTGTTGAATATTTATTTTTGGAAATTGATTATGAGTTTTTGCATCATCAAGTGACATCATTTTTTGGGAAGACATCTCTAGGCCATAAATACAACAAATATCTGATTAAGCCCTCCCTTGTCTCTTTAATGACTCTCTATCCCAAATATTTATGAGGGTATTTATTGATATTATCCTCCAAAATTAAATGGGTTCTTAACCACACATTTCCATCTTGAGATGGATGGCTCAGGTTTATTCTAATCATTCTAAAAAATATATAAATAAAGGGCCTCAAACTCATAATTTTAAGCTCTTTTGGTGTAAATTTATAATGTTAAAAATATCTCTCAAAACAAATTTATAATTATTAAATGAGTTCAAAATACATTTATTATAGTGTTATAATTCCCAATTGTTAATCCAAGCCAAAGCTATCACAAGCCAAAAGTGCCAAGGAGAGAAGGAGCCGAGCAACTCCATTGATGAAGACTCTTTGATGCAAAAGTTGATCAAGACAATTCAACAAGTCATATTAGAGACACAAGGAAGGTAAAAGGATTTGTATTTTATGTTTTATTCTTGTTTTTATTTTAGTTTTATTATTATGCTCCCTGTTGAGATATGCTTAAGGTGTTCGTTCATTAGTTTGGTATTTGGATTTTGATTTCCTATACTAACACTATAATAATTTCTGCTAATTTCAATCTTATGTTCACAAAAATGATCTTGATGTCCAATTCCACCAAGAATCACATTTTCACCAATGTTTAAGGGTACAGAAACACTGCCAACAAATGTTGTCAAAGTTGAAGTTATAGTTGGAGAAATTTATTTCCAGTACTTATTGGTTAAAAAACAACACTACCAACACTTATAAAGTGGTGAAAAATGTCTAAGACTACGTTATTTTCCTCCCATCATGCATGTTGGATAAAACCACCACCCATTCTAGGCTCAAGAATGGCCTTCCCAACAATATAACAATGTTGATTTTTATCCTAACTTCAGATATGCATATAAAAAAAACTTTAAGTCATATGGATGAACGTTAAGATCTATAATATATATGTTAAATTCCTATAATTTCATCTTAGATCAATTTGGTATAAAATTTGAGAGTAATCTATGGCACAAGTTGTAGTAACATGTCGTAAAATGTAACTTTTTGGTAGTAAAGAGATAACTTCTTGAGATCCAATTGACATTTCTACCTCGAGGAAAACCAGGTGCAAATACATAATTTTGAGTGTGTGTGTGTGTGTGTGTGTGTGTGTGTGTGTGTGTGTGTGTATATATATATATATATATATATATATATATATATATATATATATATATATATATATATATATATATGAAAATTATATATTATCTAATGACCATGACCTCAAATTCCATTATAATGTGTGTTTTTACTACTATTTAGGAGTGAGAAAATACTAACAACAAATGTTGTCAAAGTTAAAGATGTAGTTGGATAACTCCTTTTTAGTTTTTGTTGGATTATAATGGCACTAATAACATGTTCATAGGGGTTTATAATATCCATAATCAGGTTCTTTTCCTCCCATCATGCTTTATTGACAAACCTACCACCCATTTTTGGCTATGGAACACCCTTTCCAACACAAGAAAAATACATAATTTTAGCCCAACTTTAGACATGTGTAAAGTGAAAGTGTAATTCATATGGATAAACCATAAGATCCATCCTATGAATTTTAAATCTATTTATTTTTACCCTAGATAAATTTTGTATAAAATTTGAGTGCAATTTGTGGTACAAGTTGTAGTAACGTGTCCTAAAATGTACCCTTTTTGCAATGAAGAGATAATTTCTTGAGCTCCAATTGACATTTCTAACTTTGAGACCCCCAATTAAAAATACATCACTCATAAAATTATATTTTATTTATTGACCATGACCTCCAAGTCCACCCAAAAACACATTTTCACTATTATTCAAGAACATAGAAACACTAACAATAAATGTATCAAAACTAAAGCTATAATTAGAGAAGTCCATTTTTGGTGCTTCTTCACTATAACTTGGAACTAAAGAACATATAAATGGGAAAATAAAATTAATCATAATGTCATTTTCCTCTCATCATGCTCATTTGACAAACCCACCACCTATTATGGGCTCAAAATGCCCTTCCCAACACAATAAAAATGTAGTTTTTAGACTAAATTCATATGTGCACAAAAAAAATATGAGTCATATAGAAGAACCATAAAATCCCTAATTTTTATGTTAAATACATATAATTACACCTAGATAAAGTTAGTATAAAATTTTATATAAATATATTGCATAAGCTGTAGTAACAAGTCATAAAATGCAACTTTTTGGCAGTGAAGAGACAACTTCTTGAGCTCCAGTTGTCATTTCTACCTCCCAGACCCCTAGGTGTAAATCCATCACTTTGAGAACATAAAGATATTAAAATAATAGATACAATTAAAATTCCCTCTAATTTCACATATAATAAGATTTTTACTATTTTTTAGGAGCATGGAAACATTGACAATAAATGTTATCAAAATTGAAGCTGCTGTTGGAGAACTCCATTTCTGGTGAATCTTGGTTGAAAACTAGTGATGGAAACATATATGAATGGGAATATTAAATAAATCACTCTTATCATGTCTATATGGTAAAATTACATGTTATTTATTGACCATTACGTCTAAGTCCACTTGAAAGCACATTTTCACTACTATTTAGGAACATAGAAACACTAACAATAAATGTTGTCAAATTGAAGCTGCAGTTGGATAACTCCATTTTTGGTGCTTCTTGGATAAAAAATAACACTAAAAAACATATAAATTAGAAAATAAAATCAATGTATATTTTCTTATCCTATCATCATGATCATTAGACAAACCCACTACCCATTATGGGCTCAAGAACACCCTTCCCAAAACAAGAAAAATGTAGTTTTTAGCCTAAATTCATACGTGTGCAAAACAAAAATATGAGTCATATAGAAGAAACGTAAGATCCATAATTTTTATTTTAAATACATCGAGTTACACCTAGATCAAGTTAGTATAAAATTTTAGAGTAATATATGATACAATTTGAAGTAACAAGTCATAAAATGTAACTTTTTGGTAGTGAATAGACAACTTCTTGAGCTCTAGCTGGCATTTCTACCTCCAAGAAACCTAGGTGTAAATCCATAAATTTGAGCACATATAGATAGTAAAATTACATGTTATCCAATTACCATGACCTCCAAGTCCACCTAGAATCATATTTTAGCTACTGTTCAGGAACATGGAAACACTAATAAATGTTGTTAAAATTGAAGCTACAATTGTAGAACTCCATGTTTGGTGCTTCTTGGCTTAAATATGGTGTTTATAACACATATTAATGGTCATATAGAATCTAATACCAGATTTTTGGCCTCCCATAATTCATGATTGATAAACCCACCACCCATTATGTGCTTAAGAATGCCCTTCCCAACATAAGAAAAATGCATATTTTAATCATAACTTTAGACATACGTAAAATAAAAACTATAAGTCATATGGATGAAACTTAAGATCCATACTGTCCATTTTAAATAATTATAATTTCACCATAGATAAATTTTCTATAAAATTCTATAGTATTTATTGGCACAATTTTTAGTAACAGGTCCTAAAATGCAACATTTTGGCAATGAAGAGATAACTTCTTGATCTCTAGTTGGTATTTCTACCTTTGGTACCCCCAGGTGTAAATCTATCACTTTAAGCATGTATATATAGGAAAATTACATGATATCCAATGACCATGAAATCCAAGTCCACTTGAAAGTTCAATTTCACTACTATTCAAGAGCATAAAAACACCAAGTACTTTTATTAAGCTTCTCTTATATTCAAGAATATGATTTTTTTACTAATAGTGCCAATTGCATGAAGGTGGAAGCTTATTTGGCACAACTAACCTATAATAAATTTTTATTAAGAAATAAAAAATGAAATTTATTTAATCAGTACTTAAAAAATAAAAAAACATTTTATAGAATTAATTATATCTATATTTTACAAGTCAACATATCTATGCATTTCAATCTAATAAACCACTAGGATCTGCTCTAGTCTTGATGGTATCAAGAGTATTTTCATCATCTGACTCATCAAATTTCCATATATTCCTATTTAATATCCTCCTATCATATTTTTTAAAATTTAATATTCATTTCAAGAACAAAATTTGAATATTTCAATAGCTTCATGTGCATTTCAAAGTCTTCAAACAACCATACATCTGAATTTTTTATAGGATGTCATCGAAACCATGTTCCAATGACTACCATAGATCCAATGGGATAATCAATATTTTCTCCATATATGATCAAGGAATTCATTTTTTTTTTCATTTACACACCAACATAAGTATTAATTTATTTCCTCTTCATTATCCTAATCTATAATAACTATAAAAACATGCCCTATATCACAAAAAACAAATTTTAATGATACTATCAAGATATATAATGAGAATAAATAGTACACAATGATTAATATTATACCTAGTTTCACTATATTAGATACATGGTCAAAGTCATGTGACGATGTCATATCTATAATTTACAATATTGGTGTAACCTTATATTTGTTAATTGGAATTAGAGGTCTATAACTCTAGTCATCCACCCACTCTTATGACTCACACTCATTCCAAATAGATTCCATGCACATACAATAGAAACATGACAAGTGTCTCATATGAATAGTCTAAGAATTTGAATCTGATATATGAAATGATTGGATCTCACTTGAACCCATTAGAGTCATAAAATCTTCATAGTTTTTCAAGTGTTCTTCCTTCATTAACCGAAAATGTCTACAAATAGTAGAATTTGTTTTAGCACCATGGCACATGATCTCATTAGACTATTCAACCAAAAATTTTAAATCAATCAAATTATTATCCTTTTCAATTTTTGAATCCTCCCTTGCAATGGATCTTTTTACACATGCTCCAACACTATCATTCTCCCATTTTCTATAGCTAGCCTCAATGAAACTCTAAATATGTTCTATGTGAGTGGTAACATGCATCCTAATCAACCAATAAAACATATGTACATTGTTTAATTGTGATGTATCTAGCCAAAATTAATACTAATTGAAATCAATGTTCCTCTGACTCAAATATTTATACAAATTTTTAAAACAATCTTGCACATACTATGTAAAATGTGATCGATCATCACTAATATATAAATGGTACTCCATTAATATTTTTTGATCTTGATATGCACTATCAGGTGCATGCATGAATACTATATTCATGAATATGTCTACTTGGGATTATTTGTAATACTATAATTGAACTTCCATTTGTGGATTAAATGTGTATTTTTTAGTAAAATCAACTATTGAAATAATAGAATTAATTAGGAATGTGTCATTGCTTATATTTAAATGTTCACCCAAACATATAGCCTTTTATGTGTGCCTTACATACTCATAAATAATTTTATCCCTAAATTTGACTATAAATTCTGAAGCAAGTATTTGTTTTGTAACAATTTCACACCTTTTAGATTCTTTTCCATTTTTACTTGAGAAGTCACATATTTGTATTTTCTCAAACCAACTGATTCTTATCTAATTTCACTTGTACGCTCCTCATGGATACAATTTTTTCATTTTTGCAATCCATCACAAATGTTATAATTTCCATCCAAACATGATTTCTTATAAAATAATTATCCATTTGGTATTTCACAAAAAAATGGAATAAATTCCCTAGATGTTTTTGTAATAACTTCTATACCATACTCTTGCAAAAAGCTAGTATTAAAAGTATAACTAATATGAAAAAAACATCATAATGCATTAAAAATTCAATATGTTGCCTATAACAACAAGTGGTATGTTTCTGATTTATTTTTACATAAAAATGTTTGGCCATCTCAAAAAATCTTTGACTAATGAAAATTTGTAGATGTTTTTACAAAAATTAGAGTTCAATTGAGTTTGAGTCATATCCAAGAAATGTTTTGGATGCGGTTCATGGTTATGATAAATAATTATTCTTTTCACTATATCTCTTGCATTGGGTGAAATTATTGTATTATCTTTACAAAATTATGCAAGTAACTCTTTGAGATCATTGGATATAGCCTTGTCCTTTTATGGAAGTCTACCAGAGAATGCCCAAAGATCATTAGTATTGGTTTATTAAGTTTTTTACATCTTCCAATTAATTTCACTGATGTTTTTATATTTATATCAAGTGCTCAACTTATTTTTGAAATCAATAATTTTCCCCTATTTGACCACTTATTGCACAAGTTTTAATTATATGCCAAGAAACATTATAATATTTTTTTCTTATATTCAGGCCTATAATATGATATGCATCATGTAGATTTTCAATAATTTAATTGTTTTCATCATCCATGTTAGATTTTATTAGTACTAATTATACATTCTATGTCTCATCTTAATCATTTTCATTAATGAAATAAATAATTGACAGTTTTGAATATCATAATCTAATTTATGAAATAAACTATCCCAAATTTATTGATCTAGTCTTCTTAAATGGTGGTCACATATTTTATTATGCATTAGTTTCAAAATATTTTCATCAACTTCAATTACATACTTGTTTTTTCTATGCACAATCCTTGGAGGTGGTGTTAATGGTGGAATTTTTGAAGAGGGTGTTTAAAAATCATTATTAATTCATTTTTAGTGATGTGATGACATTTTATTTGTTATTTCTTTCTTCATTATATCTTTACATGAAATTTTACTCATTGTTAATTTCATAATTATTTTTTTTATGAAATTTTATTCATTGTTGGGGGAAAAGCATCATGCATAGACTCATCATCAATAAAATAAAGAACTTTATACTTTGAATGTGAACTTCCAACATTATCTAACTTGTCATTATCAATTTCAACATTATTAAATTCATTATTGTCAATTTCTTCCTTATTTAATTTATTATTTTAAATTGGCTCATTATTTATGGCATTTGGCTCCTCAAGATTAGTGTTTGTACTTTATATGGAATGAAGTACTTGAATTTATACCTTGTTTTTTTATCTCAAATCTTCTAATTGCTCTGGTGTTTAAATATTAAACTTCTTCCTCTTTTTTTTAATATGATCCATCACCCATTAGACAATCGATTTCTTTTCAAAGATGAGATAAAAAAACATACACAAAGAATACATAAAAAGTATGCAGATGATGTCTATGGGGACATAATTCTTGATTTGGGTTAAAAATAGTTAGTGAAAAGTAATTTTTATCTAAACTGTAAATAATGCATATGAATTATTGATACTATATATTTTAAGCATTTAGGGCTTAGGGTTTAGAATTTCAACTAACCCAATGTGAATTAATTTATTTGAGTTAGTCCCAATTAGGTTCAATTAGCCCCTTAATTTGATTGATGCTCACATTAATTTTAATTAGGCCCAAATTAGATTTAATTAATCAATTTACCCCTTGGTTGATGTTAATTAGTCCAAATTAGATTTAGTTAGTCCAAACTAGATTAAATTTTCCCAAATTAGATTTAAAATTACTTCAAATTTAATTGAATTTATGATAAAATTAGGGTTTATGGCCAACACATGTCACCAAACATGGGATAATTTGGCCTCTTTAATCACATTACATACTTGTATTTAGGTTCAATAGGTTCAAATTAGCCACAATTGCCTTCATGTTTACATTTTTGATAAAGTTAGGTTCAATTAATCCATGGTTTCATATATTATACAATCAATTAAGCCATAAATTGGTTTAGGGTCTCCATTTTGACAAAATAATGTCCCCAATTAAACAAATTTACTAATTATATCAATTCATGCTAGAATAAAAATTAATTTTACCCCATATAATATCCTTCTCTTGTATGTAGGTTGAAGGGGTTCAAATTCGCCTTGTATGCCTCCTCGATTGAATGAATCAACTCTTTGGTTCATTATTTATGATGGTATTAGGATTAATATCACTCTAAATCACATCATTTACTCTATGTACATGTTTAAAAAGATCAAATTAGGCTCAAATTCTTTTGTGTTTGCATTTGTGATAAAATCCAAATTTAGGATTTAAGGTTTACATTTGTAAAAATTGACTAACTAGCTCAATAAGTAAGGAAATATGAACTAATTTAACCCCAAATCACATCTTAAACTCACAAAAATAGATTAAATAGGTTCACATTAGCCCTAATTACCTTCATGAAAATACATTTGTGATAAATCTTGGGAACTTAGGGGTTGTATTTGTCATACAATTACAATTTAGGGTTTTGGGTTTAATTTAATGGATCTGTATACATGTGATGAAATTAGGGTTTAAGGGAACTATATTTATTATAAAATTAGGGTTTAGGGTCAACATGTCATGACACATCAGTTAATTTAGCCCCTCTAATCACATTATAAATTCAAATTTAGGTTCAATTGGTTTAAATTAGCCACAATTCCCTTCATGTTTGCATTTTTGATAAAATTAGGGACAATTAAGCCATGTCTTGCATATATTATATAATCTATTGAGCCATAAATTTAGTTTAGGGGCACAATTTTTCCCAAATCATTCTTAATTATAACAATTGACTAATTGTATCAATTCATGATAGAATCAAACTAAATTTTGACCCAAATCATATCCTTGTATTATATTTAGGTTGAAGGGGTTCACATTGACCTTAAATGCCTCCTCAATTGAATGAATCAACTCTTTAGTTATTTATATATGATGACATCAGGGATAATCTCACTCTAAATCACATTATTTAATCTATGTACATGTTTAATAGGTTTAGATTAGCCTTAATTTCCTTTGTGTTTACATTTGTGATAAAATTTAGGTTTAGTGTTTAGGTTTTATAGTTGTAATAATTGACCAATTGGTTCAATGTGTAAGGAAGTATGAATAAACTTATCCCTAAGTCACATCCTAAACTCAAAAAACTAGGTTCAACAGGTTCACAAATGGTCCCAATTACCTTCATAAAATACATTTGTGATGAAAATATGGAACTTAGAGATTGTATTTATCATAAAATTACATTTTAGGGTTTAGGATTTAGTGTAATGGGTTTGTATACATGTGATGAAATTAGGGTTTATGAGAGCTATATTTATGATAAATTTAGAGTTTAGTGTCAAAATGTCATGAAACATGAGGTAATTTATCCCATTTAATCACATCATGGACTCACATTTAGGTCAATAGGTTTAAATTGGCCATAATTACCTTCATGTTTAAATTTTTGTTAAAATTAGAAACAGCTAAGCCATGTGTTACATAAATTATATAATTGATTGACCCATAAATTTGGTTCAAGGGATAAATTTTTACCAAATCATGTTCTTAATTATACCAAGTGACTAATTGTATCCATCTATGATAGAATCAAACTTAATTCTACCCCAATCATATCCTACTCTATATTTAAGTTTAAGGGGTTCACATTGGGCTCAAATACCTCCTCAATTGAATGAATCAAATCTTTGGTTCATTATATATGATGACATCATCATTAATCTCACTCCAAATCACATCTTTTACTATATGTACATGGTTAAAAGGTTTAGATTGGCCTCAATTTCCTTTATGTTTGCATTTGTGATAAAATTTAGGTTTAAGGTTTATGGTTGTAAAATTTGACCAACTACATCAATATGTAAGTAAATATGAGTTAATTTAGCAAGAAATAACATCTTAAATTCATTTTTGATGAATTTAAGGAGCTTATGGATTGTATTTATCATAAAATTAAGGTTTAGGTTTAGGGTTTAGTGTAACAAGTTTGTATACATGTGATGAAATTAGGGTTTAGGGGAATAATTTTTGTGATAGATCTAGGGTTTAAGGTTAACATGTCACAAAAATTTAGGTAATTTAACCCCTTTAATCATATAGTAGAATAATATTTAGGCTCAATAGGTTCAAATTGGTAACAATTTTCTTCATTTTTTCATTTATGATAAAATTAGGGTCAGTTAAGCCATGTGTTGCATAGATTATATAATAGATTGAGACATAAATTTAGTTCAGGGGATTAATTTTTCCCAAATAAAATCCCTAATTGTACTAATTAACTAATTAGAATAATTCATGATAGAATAAAACTTAATCTTTCCCCAACTCATATCTTTCTCTTGTACTTAGGTTTAAGGGGTCCAAATTTCTCAAATGCCTCTTCAATTCAATGAATCAACTCTTTGGTTCATTATATATTATGACATTTAAGGTTAATTTCACTCCAAATCACATCATGTATAAAATTTACAATAGGTTCATGTGTCTCATTTTGACCCTAATTGCCTCCATAATCAACATATCAGCATTTGCATTCATTGTATGATGTTCCATTTAAGTTTATTGAGCTCAAAACCACACCCTGTACATGTAAAACTTACATTTAATGTTTCTTTAATTCAATATATGATGAAATTAGAGGCAATCAACCCCCAAATCAAATTTTATATTCATAAAATTATGTTGAATGGGCTCAAGATATCCCCAATATCCTTTGGATTCAACCATGTTTGACTATTTTGTTTATATTTTTTATAACATTAGGGTTGACATGTTAGTTTTGAACTAAGTCTTAATGTCTCATGTTTAGCTTAGGTTGCACGTTAAATATTCTCATTGCATTATCACATTCAAAAAATTTCATCATGTATTCACATAACCTATTAATTCATGTTATAAATCTTATCAAAATATAATTGCATCCTTTTTATGGTAGTGTATATATGATAAAGGTACTAGTGGTGACCTATAAATATGAATAGCATAACATGATTTTTTAAAGGTATATTATGTTAATGGAACATGTATTGGTGTGTATAAATATTAAAGAGCACAAAAATTTGAGCATGTAGTATCTTATATACTTGTTTAACATTTACTCTATAAAATTTAAATGAACTAATCACTCTTGACAAGTAAGAATAAAGTATTGGTAAACTTCATCATGATACACTTAACTTTAAAATTTAAATTATCATGATACACCACTATTAGGGATCTCAATAACATATATATAAGTATAATATCACGTATCCATAGAGAAAATTTGGGTTTTTAGGTGTTATGAACAAATAACGCATATACGTTATAACACATACATTCTATGGAATTTTTGAATCAAACCCAAGTTTTTTTTCTCAAAAATGGCTTGGATTCCCAAGATAAAGCCTTAGATCCATCAATCTAAACCTGAGTCTAAGAGTTTTGATAAAAGAACAAATTTCAACTTCCATCTCCAAAAACACTATGGATTTCAATAATGAAATTAAAAAAATTATTACCATGACACCGATCATGCTATTCTCTTTCCAAATATATGTTTTTTTAACTTTTGTACTATTTTAAGGGTTAAAACTATGTTGATTTCTAACTATACCTTTTTTAGGCCACTATATACCAAAAATATACATACCTATTCATGTTTATGTAATTTGTTTTTCATTGATCAAAGTTAAAAATAAATTATATGGTCACACACTAGGCCTATTTATACACACATTAAAAAAATCTTTTTTTTTAAGGTATTATGGGGATCACACAGTTGGATATCCATTTTGTTTTCAGTTTTCAAGATCTATTTACTTGTAAAATTAATAAAAAAATATATTCATTGAAAAAGTATAAAACATTATAGGTCACAAACTATAAGATCTTATCAAAATTTTGACCAAAGGGTTTCAAATAATATTAAAATATGATTAAAAAATGGTGGGCCACATGACCATCTATCTACTCTATTTTATTAAAAAAATAGGATTTCCTCTTCAAAATTTAGATGTTTAACTAGTTATACTTCACAAATTTTCAACACAAATAGTTCTTTAGAAACTAGACTCGAAATGCTATAATTCACGTTTTTATACCATTTTCAAATTTTGATTGTAGCCATCTCAAATTATCTATATAATTTCATTTTTTTTGAAATTTTATGAAAGCCATGTCCATGGGTAGGCCCCTTTTTGTTCACCAACTTTGTGCACTTACCCCATATAGACGATTAAGGTTATTATTAGCAATCATAACACTTTTAAAGGTGACAAATAATAATTTTGAAAATAAATAGGTCCTTATATGTGATTAAGATACCTAAGATAAGGTGGAAAAATAGGTACATATTAATTACATAATTTAAAAAACATTTAAAAGGGCCAAAACTAACATGATCAAGTATTCATGATTAGATTTAGGTGTCTAGACCTAGTACATAGGATGTGAGGGATAATGATTGTCTCAATCCTTTAAACTAACATCTTCCCTAGAGATACACCACCAAACATGAGTAAGATATACATATTCCTCATGATTTTACAAGTGAGAGGTATAAAAGGTCATGTTCTTACACAATGAACAAGACTATTTACATATATGCTTTTGTGGATGTATTTATAGAAAAAAATGAAAGTAACATTTATACACATTTTTAATTATAGGTATATTTTAAATTTATAGTTTGATGTGTTTTAAATTAAATGTATGTTTTTAAGAAAATTTAATATGTTTTATATTTTTATTGAGTAAAATTTTATCATAATTTTTTTTATGTAGGGATTTCAGAGCCCAGTTAAGTATTTTAATGAAGAAGGTGACAAGACATTAAATTGATCTCTACTATGGTGTAATCCCAAAAAATTTCAAGCCATAGCTTAGAAAGTATATTTGGGATGTATATGGTGACCATTTTTTATGATGGTTAGTATTTTTCTAATAATAATTTGAATAGTTATGTAATGTTTTATTATTTTAGGTTTTGTTATGTAATGTTTTACAATATAGGCATCATATAATCATAGGGAAATGTCTCCCTATGATGAGAGGGATAACATAAAGAGAAAAATAACTATAAATTTTCCATGATCAAAGTGGAAAGCTACAAAGATTTGGATTTTATTTGGTGACATGGTCATATTTTCTATTATTTTAAAAAAATGTCTTATATTTTGCAATTATACATCTTAATTTTTTTATTAAAAATGTTTTACTAAAAAATGTTATTATTTTTAATTATTTTCAATCCATCCCATTACAAAATAAATCCTAAGAAGAGGCTTTGTGAGTATTGGGGCAATCATGACCTTACATGTTAAGTAAGATACCAATAACTAGTTACACATACATGATGAGGTTATCCATACTTATTATATTTTATTTTTTTAAGAACCAAAATAATATGATGAGGTTATCCAACCTTGGAAAAAATATCACATCCATAATTATGAATATATGTTTTATCTAGATTTAGATTAAGGGTGTTAATCCAATTAATGAAAATTATTGAGTTAATCAAAATGCATAATATATAAAATAATCACACATTAACTAATTTTCAACTTACTATTTTTAGAAATATGTTAAAAGGGAAATTACTAAGAGATGAATAGCTTAGATGGAACTAGGGATTCATATTATCCTAGTACAAGATCACATTGTTTGGATTATATTGGCCTACATTTATGTCTGTAGGGTGTGGCTTCATCCTTTAGGGTTTTTTTACCTCTATGTAAATTCTATCATATGTGCCTTCTTCTTTAGGTTGTGTGTTTATTCAAATTACTTTTATTTTTTTGTGGGAGTTGTGTGAATTCTTATCCACTCAAACCTTAGCTCAATGATAAGAGGGAACAAATATTGTAAAATGGGAGCAATGGGTAATGGGTTAGGGTTTTGTTTTACCTCAACACACCATGTTTTGATTATTTCCTACTTAATGATACTTCGAAGAGGGATAAAAATCCATGAAGTTTTCCCATGCTATGGTGGTATATGTAAAATATTAGTGAAATGATATATATTGGTGCAATCCTTGTGTGATTATGTGATTTAACAAATGAATTATGACATTATTCATATGCATACCTAGATCAAGTATTCTTGGGATATATGGACTTAGAATTGGGATAATATGTAATTTCATCTCAAATTTGAGTTAAATATTCTAGTGATTGCAATGATAGAAGCCTCTTACCAACATCTAGTAACAAATGGATGAAAAATTGCTTATACAGTGATGATTTTGGGTTTCCTCAAATTGGGGTTGTGAAATGTGCGGAATGACCCATTGGGACGAATTTTAATTTGAAAAATTAGTTTTTACATTGTTGGAGTACAAAATTGGTGACTTAAGATATGATTGACATATGTAATTGTCTTGAAGGAGTAGTTTTGTCCAAATAGTAGATACAGTCAAACTGGAAGTATGAATTATTGAAGTAATGAGTCTAGGATTATTAGAATGAAAAATAGGTCCATTTAGCATTAAATTTTTCCTAGATATAAAGGGTCATCAGTATAAAAGTAGATGAATAGTGGTTTTCAACTTTGGATTTGAGTATAGGTTAAGTGTGAATAATGGGTGGTCAAAAGTGTAATTTTTAGCATTAAATATTAGTTTTAGTGTCTCTATTTTATCCATTTTTATTATATTAATACAAAAAATTAATAGGGTAAAAAGGAAAAGTGTTATACCTGAGCTTATCTATGAAGATTGGTCCTAGATGTAGATCACTTATTGAACTGAGCTTCATGTAAACCTGCAATGAAACATGTATAAATAATTATTTAGTTAGGATAAAAGTATTAAAGTAAATATAATAAACCTATACATCAAATAACAAGGAATGAACACACCTTTTCATATATGTTAACCACTATGTTTTATAGACCAAAACTAGTGACTAGAGAGGGTTGAACCCTTGAAAATATATTTAATGAAACACATGGATTGGACTATGAATGCCCCAATCCTCATTGGTAAGATAATGTTCTTAAAAATTTAAGATGCACTTGACTTCATCATCAGACAAATTAATGTAGTATAGTAGTTTGGAATCCTTATATGAATCCTAATAGATCATTCTAGTGAAAAATTTGTACAATATAATATGAAACTAATTCTTGTGTATAAAACATATAAAATGACATGAATTACCATTCCTACTATATAAATTGGTGAAATTTTGATAAATAAAGTGATTATGTGTCGCACAACTACCCCCATTATGACATTTGAATATATTAATTTTGATAGTTTGAGTAACACCAACTACATATCTGATTTAACCTATGTAAATTATTGAACACATGCCACACATGATGCCCCTGATTTGATAAAAATATATAATAATCATGTGTATATTTTTGAAACTATTTTTGGCTAACCTTTAAAAACTATTCTATAGAGTGGTTATGGTTATCATAATTCTATAAAATACTATTTTTGATTTCTTATATGAAAACATATTATTTTTCTCAATACTATCCTACACCACTGTCCCTAGGGTGTGGTATTATCTTAATATAATTTTTGAGTTAAAATTAAGTATATAATGTGATCAATTGAGTATATACTATACTATTTTATATTTGTGTAGTGGATTGTTGCAACTTATTCTCTAAGATAATCCATTATGTATGCTCTCTCTTTCGAGGTGAGTTGTGAATCAGGTGAAATAACTGAGCTCAAAAGAAACATTATACACATGATGCTACATAAAGATGTAAATTTTGACTAATAATGATAATATTAGGAATAATGGCATCATATTGATAATTTGATTAATATAATAAGGTATGATACATGTAAATCCAAACATGCATAGTTTCACGTCTAGATATATGCTAGCAATCAGGCACGTAGTGAACATTGATCATATAATAAATAATTGAAATTTATATATAAACACTAGTGGAATATTTAGAATATCCATCATGACATTAAAAATTATGGATATTAATGATATCCATTATGGAATTGAAAACTTGAGTAAAACATGGAAAGAAAGAGTCATGGAAATGACACACACATAAAGATTACACTAAAAACAACATAAATCCTACAATAATGACAAGGGAACACATAAAATATACAAGTTAAAATGTCTCTCACACATTAAAAAAACATAAAATAAGGATGAGGGCTTCAATCAAGGACATGCTCACTAGTCCATAATCTGATAATTTCAATACATACATACCATGAAGTGAAGAAGAAAACATAATAAGCATGCATGAATAAGTGAATTTAATATAAAAAAGTAATTTAAAACATCATCATATATACAATAACTCAGTATCGAGCGAGATAAAAATGTGAAACTAATTAATAAAATAATGAAATATTCATGGAATGTATTGTATTGTAATAGGAACAATATGGATAATAATAGAGTGATAAAAACTAAATAAAGGATGCACCTATTGAACTTTTTGTGATGAAAACATGCCATAAAAGGCTTGTGATTTTTTTGAATTTGATAAACTGAATCATGTGCTCACAAGGATAAGTATAGTAGAATGGGGCAAAATCTCATTGTGTGACTATCAAGAGTAGTGTAGTTTTATCTGTGTAATTTTTTCAGGCCTATGAAAGTATCACTACCTAAAACTACATCTGAAAGTGATAAGTTTTATGTTATATAACTCACTCAAGTAAACTTGTAAATTATATTTGATACAAAACTAGATATAGATAAATTCTTCATATACTAAAGCACAAATAAACTGATCTGAATAAAACTACACATGTCATGCATAAGTCTTAATTTTTAGATTTTTTTCTTGAAATTTTCTATTTTATTGAAATTTTTAATACATACATACATACATATAATTTTTATGGGAAATCCTAAGAATGTAACAACACATCCAAGTAATGTGGATAATCTAATGGTGGATCTAGTGTAATATTATTCATTTTTAGATACTAAATCTTGTTAAATTCTCACATATCATTTTCATTGTAATCATAATACCACTCATGCTTTATAATTTTATATTTTCCATGTGTATTTTTATGAATATTATGCATATTTATAATATGGTGCTCCATTGTGTAGGAAGCCTCATGTGTTCTTTTAGAAAAAATCCCCTTTAATTTTTTTTTCATTTTTGAATCTATTATTTCATTCAATAATATCATCAAGAATACAAACTTTACTATCCTCAAATTTAAATTTAATATAATTTATTAATTTTTGAACTATAACTTCCATTTATTGCAACCATTATTGACCAAATGTATCACTTACATGATTTCATGTTTGAAAAAAAAAATTGTGTCCATAACTTTGGGACCAGATGAAACTAGTATTGTAATACATCCTATTGAATATTGTCAACATAAGAACACAAACACACACACACACACACACACCCACACACCCACACACCCACACACACCCACCCACCCACCCACACACACACACACACACACATTTGTAATTCATATTGATCATGAACTATGTACTAAATAAATTCAATTTTACATATGTATGGATATATATAATCATTTATTTACACATGTTGTATATATTCATTCTCAATAAAATATTGAATATTCAAAGGTTTCCTTCTTGAATGCTTATAATTTATGTATATTTAAATCTTATTCTGAGCTCTAATGGGTGATAATATGGGTTCTATAATATGAATAGTACCTTTATCCTTATATTTTAAAATTTTCTATTTAAATTTTGAACAAGTATCAATAGCATGCCCTATCATTCTATGAAAATGATAAAATAGTTTTCCCTCTTGATTAGATAATTTATTAGTATATATATGCCTAATAGAAGGAAAAACTATTAATTTATTGTCGTGCAACATTTTTAACATAGCATGTGGTCTATATTATGGATTTTTATCTTGTATTAGTTCTATATCCATGATTTCAACATTATTTACTGAATCTACTGAAGGTAACCTATCCATAATTGTAATGCATTGGTCTATGTATTTTACCTCTTGATTTCTAATAATAATATATTTGAAAAATATGATGGTCCATGATACACCTGATAAAGTAGCATTATGTGTTGAATCTAAATTGTAACAAGTATTGTTACCCCTATCAATATCTGATATCACTTTTTGGTTTTTATCTATGTTCTTGAGAATATTAATTATGAATCATATCTATATTCACATGGGCCATCTAATGTAAGACTCAAACCACCTAAATAATCATAAATTTTCATTTTTATTACATATCTATCATCATCAAAATTATCATAATAATAATCATCAATATATTTTACATATGCAAATTTTGGATCTTTTGAATTTATTAAGAATGGTAATAGCCTTACATCCACTTATTGTTCTACCTTTTTAGGAGAGTGTTATCATTTGGAAACATATATATTTTTCATTATTTTATTAGTTTTATTGGATCCACCAAACTCATATGTATGCATTTGTTTTATAGGTGTGATATACATTGGTGGCACTATAATAGATTGAGTTGCTTATAACTATGATTTATCCTTAGTAGTAAATTTTGTAATTTTACAATATATGAATGGTTTATTATCAATAGGGCATGCATATAAATAGACATCATGTAAAAATTTAACACATATATGTAAATTTAAATATATAACTCCCATTGCATGTGGCTATGTCTTACCCAATAGTAAATTACATTGCAAATTACTAAGCATTACTTAAAACTATGTAGATAATATTTTGGGCCCTACCTTGATATCCAAAGTGATAAAACAAAAATCTTGGTGAAGCACATTATCAAATCCATGAAGTTTATTATATGTATTTTAAATACAAGATAAATTAACAATCATTATCTATAAGAATGTAATATTGAAACTAATCAAGCCTAAACCACTATCTGTCAAAAACCATTTGACTATTGTATCTTTGATTTGAACTTGTATAAACAAAGGAAGATTTTGATAAATAGTAAATAAGTAGGAAAATAAATATTTATAAAATATATAACATCCTCAACATCTTTAAAATTATTTATAATAGATTCTAAATACTAAGGCTATGTGTCTCCTTGCATAGATGTATGATTCAATGCTTGATACAAAATATCCTTGAAAATCATGGATTTATGAAGCAATTTTAACATAGAAATCATAGATGGTGTATTACTTAATTGGTCAATAATATCATACCCATTATATTGATGAAATAATTTTGTTATCTTTGGTGTGGGATGATGTGTGAATTATTGAATCTTTTCCTCTTGCCTTGCTCGATGGGGCACCCTACCTCTTTTAGTGAGAATAACTTAGACTATAGAATTTGCTATAATCCTATTGTGAATAATAGAGGTGAGATATGAGATAATATAGTTGGGAGGTCTATGTGTAGGAGGAAAAAAAATAACCATTTGATCCCTATGACATCTAGTATTAATATGTGGGATCTTAAAATTCATAGTGAAACAATAAGAATTTAGTAGAGCTCAAAAATATTCTTTGTGATTTTCTTTATTTATATTTATTTATCTTTTCCATTAAGTTATGAATCATGTAATTACATGCAAATGAAATATTTTACATGTAGGAATTTTTTAAAAATAATACTAGAAAATTTTGAACCAAGAAATAATAGATAGATTCAATCATTATAATCATGATTAGTATAAAATAATAAGTCATGAATTTAAAATCCCAACAAAAATATTCATAAGGATAGAAAGAAACCCTAGGACAATATAAGGATTACAATGATCTAAAAGGATGCAAGTTCACTAGAATGTTTATCTAAATTTGGATTAAGGTGGATATTATAATTAATACAAACTGGTGAGTAAATTATAATGCATAATATATATAATAATAACACAAACTGATTTTCAACTTACTATTTTTATAAATGTGTTAAAAGGGGAATTTACTAAAAGATAACTAATTTAGATATAAATTGGATTGTAGTAATACAATAGTGACTATAAATTAACCATGAGATTTTATGAAGTTACATGAATCAAGAAAAGGGATTTTCATTATCTTAGGATAAATTTTCATTATTTGGACTCCATCAGCTTGCGTTAATGTTTGTAAGAAACAACTTCATCCTTTAGAAAATTTGACCTCTATATAAATTATGACAAATGTGTCTTTTCCTATAGGTCCTATGTGTTTATTCAAATGCATTAACTTTAGTTTAGGAGTCATTATGTGACTTATTCTTCCCTCAAACCCTAACTCAATGACAAGAGGTAAAAATATTTTAAAATGGGGATATGGATATGGGATTGGGGTTGTGCTTGACCTAAACACCATTTGTGTTGAGAACTTCCTACATACCAATAGTTTGAAGTGGGATAACATTCCATGTGGTTCTCCCATGCTACAATGGTGTATAATAGAAGTGAAATTCTATCAACTAGTGTAATCTTGGTGTGATTTTTTGTTTAAAAAAGTGCTTTGTGACCTTGTTGTTGTATTTAAACCCATCCTAGGGTTCCTGGGTTGTAAGGATATATAATTGGGAAGAATAACTAATTTACTCTCAATGTGTAGTTAAATATTTTGGTGATTGTAATGATATAATCATTTTTTAATCATCAAGTGAAAAAGGGGTAGAAAATGTGCTTATATATTTAATATTTTGGGGTTTTCCTTGAATTGAGCTTGTGAAATTTTGTGAAGTGACCTGTTGGGATGAATTTTAATTTAACCAAATATCAATTAAGTGGTGGGAGGATGAAACCTAAAACTTAAAACTCAACCAACCCATGGGATAACCTAAAGGAGAGGTTTAATATAAAGATCAAAGATAGTCAGACTAGAAGTATGAATTAGTCAAGTAATGAGTCTAGGTTGGTTGGAATTAAAAATTAAAGCAATTAGTATTAGATATTTCATTGAAATAAAGGGGCATTTAAACATAAATAGAGTAGTAGTAGTTTGATACTATGGAATTAAGCATAGGTTAAGTGTGAATAAAGGGTGGTCACAAGTGTATTTTTTAAGATTTAAATGCTAATTTTAGTGTTTACAATATATTTATATGTAGTTGAAACTTGTAGTGAATGGATTCCAACCAAAAAATGCATGTGTTAAATTGACTGTAAAATATATTTTTAGATTATTTGTAGAATATATAGTCTAATATTTTGTTTTATTTTATGATTTTTTAATTATATTTTTAGTAGTTTTTTTTCATGTAGGGGAAGCACCAATTTTCCATATATTAATATTGGAAAAATGATTCTAATAATTAATATGATGATCTAGACTACTAGGGTTTTGTTTTTTAAGATGATAATTTTGGACTCAAACCAACCTCAAGTACTAAGGGTGTTGACATAGGGTATGGTTGTCTAGACACTAAGATTTCATATGTTATATATGAATTATTTGGTGTTTTAAGCATTTAAAATATTATTTCATCCAAAATATGCCTGTATTAAAGTCTAAACTATTTAATGTTAGGTACTCAGTAATTTGTTTTTATAAATTATCATTTTACCTTATTAACCAACATAATATACTTTACAACCCATAGAATATATCAAATATTAACCCTCCAACAACTTATCCTCATAGTGAATATGTTGCTAACAAACCTACGTTCTTAATCTTAAATTAACCTAAAGGTAGAACAAGCCAAAATGGATCAAAACAAACTTGTGCCCAAAAATATGAATCAATAATAATTATCCAACACACAAGTGACCATTTGGTTTGCCCCATGAAAGTCCAATCTCAAAGAACTATTAAGATTTATTAAGGAGAACAAAAGGTGGCCTATGGCTTCACGTTGGTGGAAGTAGGCTATATCCAATCTAGAATGTTCATCACAAACCAAGGATAATGCTTATACCTATAGAAGGCCATACTTTCCCTGCATCCATTTTAAGGTAAGTTTTTTATCTTGACTATTTCATTTCTTATTTATTTTTATTTGTTTCCTTCTCATTCCTCTGTCAGAACATCTTAGATTTCCTCAATTTCCTATTAGAATTCCTTAATTACCCTTTAGCTTTCTATTTATGACCTTGTATAGTTTTAATAGAATCAATGTTGATTCATCTTAGTCAGTACTAATTTTTTAGGATCGACATTGATCTTTACATTATATTTTAGAATCTAAGCCATTTAGTCATAAAAATGTGTCTTAGATTTAGTATAATTTGATCTTATGGATTTTTAAATATGGAATTATCTATAGATGACTCTGGCTAGAGTTTCACACTAAATAATTAGTATCATTAATCTGCCCATCATCTCTCAACCTCTCTTCACTAGCTAGAGTGACATATATTTTGAGTTAGCACTTTGTGCCATTATCTATTATCCTTCAGTTAAAGCCACTTCTAACTAATTAAATGCTATTCAAGAATATGTGAACTTTACTAGAGCTTATTGGGATTAATACTTTGCTTATATTGATAATTTAGATGAATATTAGTTCCTAAGCATTTTTTTATCGCATCCATATCGCATCTTTCTATTTTATAATTTTAGTGTTTATTATCCCCTTAATTGCAAAAATAATGAGGTGACATCCTCTTGAGGAAGTTCATAACTTCCCAAGATTAGTTCCTAACCATACAACTAATTTATCTATCTATTAATCAAATTTATCCAAGTTGCCTCATTATGTGTAGGTTATTCTTCCAAGACAAAAAGGAGTTCCCATATTCACTAGATTGAAATGGTGCATAACCATGTTTTATCTCTAGGTATTCCTCATAAACCCTTCATTTATTTAAGTTTTTAGTAGATAAATAAATTTAAAAAAAATGAAAAACTACTATTACATTCTAGCACACCTGATGGGACCCCTAAGGTCTCATTGTTCTCTATATATTTCATAGTGAAATTATTAATTGGTTACATCTTTTTTTATTATTTGTCTTCATTTAAAAAGGAGAAAATCAAAAAAATATTACTTTTCCATTTAAGGTTTAAAAAGAATTGCATTCATCCTTTTCTTGCTTATATAATTCACATAAACTAATTTATGTGGATCAATATATCATATTAATCACATATTATCACACACATATAAAACCACATAATCTTAAATATGCATTTGAAAAATTTTCCTACCTAGAGTGGACCCACTTGGATTTAATCACCAAAGATAAAACTGACTTAGTGTATCAGCTAAGTATATAAATTATGGTAAGAAGTATAAAGGCTAAACACCCAACACCCTTATCACTGTAGTATGTGAAGTGAGGGGTTAGGACCCAATACCAAGCCACATACATTCTTCCAACATGGAATCAAACCTAAATGTACCTTCATATATATAGAGGTTCCCATCCTTAAATAAAAACTTGAATCCATCTTTATATTACCATTTCTTAGTACCCTCTTCGACCTTTTTTCCTTCTCACAATTTGAAGTTAATTTATTAAAAAAGTAAAGTATTTAAAGTAGATTGTGTAGTGTGTGTGCTTATTTCCACTAAAATGAGATAATAAAAAAGACTATTGTGTGCTCTTTTTTAATTTCATTTCTTAATTTTTCTTCGGTGCTACATGGTTTTGATGCGATAGTTATCTATAAAGCAAACCAAATACCCAACCTCATCCTCATCTATCAAAAACATGTCAAGTCATCCTACCTCTCTTGATTATATGGGGGAGGGTATTCCATAGTTTTATACTCAAGGAGATCCTAAATTCACTAGCATATTAGATAGTACTACAGTTTCTCTTAACCATTACCTTAACACTCGATCCATTCATATTCCACTTTCTCCTCATACATAATCTTATGGGAAAATGTTTATCATGATTCTAGAGGCACCTGAAGGGTTTACTACACCCATTGTTTCCTCTCTCAATAATCCTCCCCTTATAAGTTTTTATACTAACACTATGCAACTTTTTAACAATCCACCTCCAATAACATTTAGTGGTCCATCTCCAACTAGTGCCCAAATAGAATATATTACCTCACCTCAACCTACATTTACTCCACCTCCTACCATGACACCTCAAAAATTATTGATCTAAATGCCTAAAACTCTCTCACCTATCTAGACTAGCATGGATTCAAATCCCCAAAATCAAACATTACAACAATCTCCCTTAAGTAAAATTCCTCAATAGTACATCCCATTGACTACCCAATATGTATCTTCCTCACAAGCCCTTGGGTCCACTTATATACCTTTATAATCCCCATAATATGTGGTGATACCCCAACTGATTATGAACACTTCAATTTGTTACCCCTTATCACAATCCTTTTCCACTCTATTTCATACCTATCAACATCTACAATAGAATGTTTTAGGGGGTATTCCTCAATTAATAACCAACCGAACCTTATGAACATGCTTATGAATATGATGGAAATTATGGAAGCCTCTACTTTTGGGTAGAAAAATATGCTCACTTATGAGCAAATTTGAAATGAACCCATTAATCCATTATCCCTATTAGAATGTACCCCTCACAATGGGAGCTTTCAAAATTTATGAAATTTCAAAATAAAGAATATCCCCAAAAAAATATTTGAGCATTTAGACACACTTGTTATCTTATATCCCATGATGATGCTCTTCTCCTAAGAATGTTTCCCATGTCATTAGCTAGACCAACTTTAGACTGGTATAGTTATATCCCTCAACATTCCCTATTTTATTTTGGGCAACTAGCCCAAATTTTTTTAGAGCAATTTTCCATTAACATCACAATAAAAGTGACCATAACCAACCTCTATGCCATTATATTATTTGATGACAAATCTCTCATTGATTTCATGGCCAGATGGCAGTCTTATAAACCAACTTACTTTTCCCTTTCTCAACTATAACTAATCAAAATATTTGTGAGATCATGTGATAAACATATCTCATCAACATTATGAGTTCAATCCTTTAAAATTTTGACAAGGCCTTTTCCATGGCCTGTAAAATATAAATCCAAGATTTAGAAGAAGATAAGGTAAATTTATGTAATAAAAACTTCAAACCCGATCCCTATAAAGGAACTAACAATACCAAAACCAAATACAATACTAATGATGTGGTCTTAAAATTAGTACCCCTTCAGAGAAGAATCCAATCCAAAGTCTCTACCTCCCAAACACACTCACAAAAACCATTAACATGTTTTCCTCCATGATAGTACACACCCTTAGGGGAATATTACGCTTCTATTTTAGAAAATCTCTTAATATCATATATCATCGAACTTACTCTAGTTATACCTCTTGATGACTCTTGCCCTAAGTCCATTTGGTTCTAATAAAATGACTTTTGTAATTACCATCGTGTATTAGGTCATCACGTCAATAGGTGTCACTACTTCAAAGGTATGGTTCCAAACCTTATTGATCAAGGAGAGTTATAGTTATATAACCCTAACACTCCTCTTAATCAATCTATAGACATATTTAGGTAGTCATTCCCTAACCATGACTCTATGCCTAATTTTGTATAGGGTAATTCAAGATACATCTTGGACCATGATACCCATGTGATAAGTATGATCCTTGATCAACTTATACCTAAAGATGTTAGTAGTAATTTTGAATCACCTTCCATGATAATTAAAATCACAAATCTCCTTACAAGAGATGCCTTTGAACCATCTGAATCAAGTAGAGATATCCCAAAGACTCATTTAGGCTTTCTAGATCTCATTTTTTGGGATCCTCTCAAGGAAACATTACCTAAACCCATTTAAGATAATTTATTAGAAATAAAGGATGAGAAACCTATCAATGAGGATGCTTGTTTAGACATCTTAAAATATACACATACCACTCATTTAGTCACTACAACACCTTCATGTATCATACTCATCCCCTATAGCTTACTACCCCTTGAGAAGACTATTACACTACCTTAACCAAACCCAAGACCAACTTCCCTCATAGCTTGAGAAGAAACAAATCTTGTAAAGATAAACAATAGGGGGAGTGCTTTAGGAATTAGAAATAAAAACCTCAAGGTATAATGATAAAAATCCTTGAAACACCATCTCATAAGGATTGAACTCCCTAAAGAGGATATCCCTACTACTCCCAATCAATTCAAAAAGGGAAGATGCCTCTATCACCTATTTGAATTAGAGCATCCATATTGGGACCTCAACCTTTAGCAAGACTAAAAACCACCATTGTAGGATCCTCTTCTAAAGAGAATATAACATTACAGAGGGATCTTCCCACTGTAATAATGTTAATATTTAACCCTTTAAATAATTACTACCCACAAGGCCTAGGTGTAAATTCTTATCCCAAACATAATGTACCTATTGTGAGGAATATTCAAATAACCAGTGTGAAGGATCAAGAATCGAAAGCAAATGTGAAATCCATACCAATGCCTAAAAAAGTTGAAAAAACCATCCAAGATCCATTGAAGGGGTATTACTCTAATATTATTGATCAACTTATTCAAACTTCCCTTGTCACACTACTACCCATAAAACCTATTAACCCACATATTCAAAATTGGCCTTGTATTGGGAAAAAAATTAATGCACATATCATCAAATAGCGAGAAGTGATACTAAAATTTTTAACACATGAAAGATGTGGTCTAAAATGTATTAGAAGAGGATGATATTTTAATGGAATAATTTGGTCATGACTATCCCCATAGTGAAACTACTAGGGTCACATCCACCTTAGGAGCTATTATAGTACCAAATAGATCAGGACAAGTTTAAAAAGAATATGGAGTCTTTGATAGAACTCAATATCAAATCCTCCTAAACCCTATATATTTATATGAGTATAAAACATGACAAATCCACCATTGTTTTAGATAGATGTAATACACATAGCTACACAATACCAAACCCAGGGTCATATAACCCAAAATCCTAATAAAGCTAAAGTGACTATTGAAAAAACTCCTACTTATACCATAAATAGTTATATAATGCCAATACCAAAACCTACAATTTATATTTTAGTAAAAGCATAAAATAATAATGCTTTAATGTTGATATAAATATCCATTCTAAAGTAGCTTCATCAACTCCCAGTCAAGATGTCTTTATATGAACTTGTCCAAAACTCTCCACACCATCATGAGACTATGATAGAAGCCTTGAAAGATACCCATATACAATCAGATGAACCCCAACCTTTATCCACTTTTATTGCATCAATTCAAAAGTCATCATCCATAACATTCCACAATTATGAAATATCACCATTGTATCTTGATGACCGGGATCCACCACTATTTATCACTACCTAAATTAAATAGAACCAAATCAAATGAGTCATGATTGATAATGGAAAAAACATAAATATTATTTTCTCTCATGATTTTAAGTAACTACAATTACCTGAAACTATTATAACTCAATCTCTAGCTATCTTATAAGCATTCAATGATACTGTGGCCCCTACATTAGGAATGATTGTCCTTCCCATCCAAGTAGGTATACGTACCCTTCATGAGTTATTTTACATAATATAATGGAAATTTAAATACAATTTCCTATTAGGAAATCCTTGGATATGAGTTATATGTGTCCCTTCCACCTTGCATTGATGTCTAAAATTTAAACATGAGGGTAAGGTCCATAGTGTCCCGACTGATCCCCATCCATTTAAAAATTGTAACCTTAGATTTTAACCAAATGATGTCTTAATTCATTTATGAAGTATGATCCCATCATCATCAAATGAAGCATCATCTAGTATGATAATCCATACATCGATAATTTATAGCAAGGATTCCCTTGATTCCATGTTTCAACAACTATCTATGGGAGATTATTAGTTACTGATGCTCAACACTCTTCCCACTCCTTAAGAATATGGGTGTCCTGACAAACAACATGAATATTATCCTAATATTGAGTAAGTCATTCCATTCTCTCCACATTTCCTTTGCACTCATTTAATATATAGGGGGATTTATTAGCCTTCTTCAGGTCCTAATAGACAAGCCCATGCCAAACCATTCACCTCAAACTTCTCATTCCTAGATAAAATCCACTTTGGACAAACATACCTATAATAGTGTGATTAGAATGGATTTGGCATAAGATTCTATGAATAAGGGCCACATGATATAATGTTAGGGTATTTTAGGAAGCTCTATGGAAAACATGCCCTAAGTTTTAACAAAAGTCCCAAAACTATCACAGAAAACACTCTTTCACCTATTCTCAAAGAGGATACATCATCGTCACCATCCAACACCACTTTTGAGATAAAAAAGGTTGTATCCATTCCTCTAGAATTTTTTTAGTCATTTTCATCACTATAAAACCTCTTATCTATCGTATCAATGGGGAAACTGAAACCATTCCTCTCTCCTACCCAAACATGAGAGGGAAAGATTTTCCCACCATCCCTATTATTCAATACTAAGATAATGAGTCAATCTTAACTCTTTTAGGTGTGGAGAACTCCCATATATGCAATTCTCTTCCATTTTAAACCTCTAGTATATTAAATCAAGCTACCATCTACATTAACATAGGATCTCAAGAGACTTCATAAATTGTTAATGTTATCAAATCTTTATATCATTAAGAGCACCAAGATTTCACTATGTTTCTAGAAGATCATATTAAAGCATTCACTTGGTCCTATAGTTACATGCTTGGTATTGACCACACTGTTTTTATCCATAACATTGTCATATTTCTTGATGCCAAACATATAAAACTAAAACTTCAAAAAATGCATCCTTGCATTGTAGTCTTGGTTAAAGAAGAATTGCAACATATCTTATCTATAAGTTTTATCCATTCTATTGACCACCTCAATGAGTGTCTAATATCATCCCTATCATAAAAACCATAGGAGTATTGTGCCTTTGTAGTAATTTTCATGACCTTAACATCACTTATCATAAAGATGATTTCCTTCTCCCTAATATTGACCAATTAGTGGACTTAATAATTGGTCATGAAATGTTGTCAGTTATGGATGGTTTCTTTGGGTACAATTAAATCCTCATCTCACCATAAGATCAACATAAGACTTCATTTATTACTTCCTAGAGGACCTTATCCTATTATGTTATGACTTTTAGCATAAAGAATGCTAGGGATACCTATCAAAGGGACATGACCTATATTTTTCATGATATAATCCATAAAAAATTGAATATTATGTGGATTATATCCTCGATAAGTCAAAACTATGAGAATACCATCTTTTGGTGTTTAAAATAATCTCCACTCACCTAATCAAGTTTTGTGTCTGTCTTAATTCTAAGAAATGTATTTTTGGGGTTTTGATAGGTAAGATTTTGGGTTTCATCATCTCTACTAAAGGGATAGAGGTCAACCCCACTAAAATAAAATACATTATATATTTTCCACTACCATCCAATCTTAAGCAAATCCATAGCTTATAAGGAAAATTGTAGTGCATTCATGATTTTATCTCCCAATTATTTGATCGATGTCAACCATTTCATCACCTCCTAAGAAAAGATACCTACTTAATTTGGGACAGTGGTTATCAAGAGGCCTTAAGTACTCTCATAAACTATCTTATATCACCATGAGTTGTCATTCCTTCAAAGGAAGGGTAACCTTTATTCTTGTATATTTCATCCATAAACTATGCCTTAGGAGCCATACTTACCCATCATGATGAGAAACATAACGAATAGGTGCCTTATTATATAATTCACACTCTAATTGAATATGAGGTGCACTATACACAAAAAAAAAATTATGCCTAGCTATAGTCTTTGTAGATTCCAAGCTTCACCATTATTTACTCAATCATAACACTTATATGATCATGAACATAGATCCCCTAAAATTTATGCATTCAAAGCCTTATCAAAATCAGTGAATGGCCAAATGTCTCATGATTTTGGTGGAATTTAATCTTGTGTTTATCCATCAAAAATTAGTTAAAGGTCAAATCATTATTGATCAACTTGTTGAGGCACATCTTGCTGATAATTAACTAATCAATTATGAATTACAAAATGAGTCCATAGCCTCCACATCTCAATTAGATCCTCAATATCAAATGACTCTATTCTTGGATGGATCTATGTGTGAGTGTGGTGGGGGAGATGGAATTATCCTAATTCCTTCAAGGGGGACACCCATGACTTTATATTTGAAACTTGATTTTGACTACACCAATAATATGGTAGAGTTTGAGGCTTTGATAATAGGTCTCCAAACCATTTTAGCCTTAGGTATTAAATCAGTTAATATCTATGGTGATTCCTAACTTATGGTCAATCAGATAAAGGGAATATATCAATGTAAAAATGACACCCTCCAAAAATATAAGACCTTGGATGATCAATTACTAGTTGATTTTGAGCATTATTCTATCCTAGCCACTCCTCAGTCAACTAATAAGCTTGTGGATACCATGGCCTCCTTGGCCTCATTTATCCCATAATCATCTCAGGAATCTAAGTTATTTATTCTCATCCACAAAATCAGTCAACCTTATTTTACAAAAAATTATCTTCCTTCCATCTATTATATAGAGGAAAACCCATTGGATCTTTGGTACGAGTAGATATTTGGTTATTTATCGAGGGGGTTTATTCCCCTATATTTATCCAAAAATGGTAAGTGAGATTTATAGCAATGCATCACTCATTTTTTATACTAGGGGGGTGTTCTCTATAAACATGGTTTTGATGGCATCCTTATTCATTATCTTAAAAATCATGAAGTCACACTTTCTATCAAAGAAGATTATGATGGGTCATGTGGTGGACATTTTGGTGGTCATACCATTAATAAGATAATCTTATGATTAGGCTATTATTGGCCCACTTTAAATCAATATTGTTATGAGTATGTTAAAAAATGCATATAATGCTAATAGCATGCCAATTTATTACATGTTCCTTGTCCCATGTTATAGGTAGCACAAGAATTTTGTTTATTTTTCCAGTGGGGGATTGATATTATAAGTCAAATCAATCTTAAATATTCCCAATGCCTTTGATTTATAATCACCACCACTGAATATTTCACTAAATAGGTGGAGGCTATTCCTCTTATCTCAACAAAAGAGGATAAAATTATGGAGTTCATTAGTCATCATATTATTTATTGCTTTGGAATTCCTCATAAGATCATTATAGATAATGTAAAATCTTTTAAAAATAAAAAGGTTCAAAAAATCTGTGACTCTTTCAACATTAAGCTAATCTTTTCCTCACCTTACTATCCTTAAGCTAATGGACAAGCTAAGGCATCCAAAAAAAATCTTATAAAAATCCTAACTAAAGTCATTGATGAAGCTATAAAGAACTGACATATTCATATTCCTTTTGTATTAAGGGATTATCAAAATAGTATTCAAACCCCTATGGGTGTTACCCATTTCTCTCTAGTTTATGGTGTTGAATCTATACTTGCTCTTGAGATTCAGATTCATTGTCTTCACATCTCTATTAAAGATATCATTTCTAAGGATGAATTTCATTAGGAATGATTGTCCCAACTTGATCTCTTAGATGAGTGTTGATCAGCTACCCTTGAGTATTTCCGTGTATATCAGGAATGAATAAAACATGCCTATAATACACATTTAAAAGAAAATGAATTTAATGTTGGTGACCTTGTCTTGAAATAAAATCAACATCTCACTAATATGGAAAAGAGAAAATGAGGAAAATTTTCTCCAAATTATCTTGGACCATATATTATCACCCATAAATATGGATCTAGGGCATATCATTTGGACTTTCTTGATGGAAAACTAGAACAAGAACCTCTTAATGCATTACATTTACGTCCTTTCCATTGTTAATAAGTGTTAATCACCTTTGTCAACCTAGTTTCTTTTCTTTTGGTTTTTTAGATAAAACCATATCCCTTTCATTCCTAAAATACCAAATAATGATATATAGAGTCATGTGGTTATCTAAAAACATGTCTATTCTAACCTTGAATATGAATACCCCAACTTTTTTCATAGCATGCTCTAAATGGACAAGATCTACCTATAATGAGAAGGATCCCCAAATCATTATTCTCTAAAACCCCTCCCTATCACCTCAGTAATTCAATTTGGGAATAGGAATATCATCTTGTACAACAAAGATTTGGAAACTATTCTAGGTTACCTTAATCCAATCAATAAGAAAATAATAACATTAGGATGAAAAAACCAAGTAAAAAGCCATCTCCAAAATGGGAAAAAATAATAGAATGATCCCTCAAAGGATAATTGTAAAATATATAAAAATGGTAAAAGTGCATATTACTCCCTCGAAGGATAGCTACTTTGAAAAGCATCTCTCAAAATATAAACCACTCCCTCAAAGGATGGCTATCATGCATAAAATATAACAAAAAACTTCCTGCATTAATTAGTTTTCTATAAATAATCTCTATGAAACCCTATAAAATAATAATCAAATGAAATATCCTAAGAAATCTTCCCAAATTGATTAACTTTCTGTAAATTAGTAGACATCCTACATTGATCAGACTACATGGATTGGCACAAAAAGATCCTATGATTAACCTTAGATTTGGAACATAAGATGAAAAAATCTTTTTAAAAAATGCACTTTTTATCAAAATCCTCAAGAAAAGCATATCCATAGAAAATTCCATCTCAAACCCATAGATCCTAAACTTAGTTGACATAAGGATACTAGGATATTTATTAACAATCATTTAAGGATGCGCATGCAATACTATAAGAGGTTTTTCTTGGGTTATGTTACAATCAAATGACAAGTGAAATCTTTATCTCTCTTTTTCCTAAATAAATAGAAATTGACCTAATTAATTATCTATCATTTATCACTTCCATAATATAAATTAGGATCACCACATATAACTTTACCATAATATAATAATATCATAATTTTATCTAAATTCATTGCATCATTTTAAAAAAAAATATAATAATCCATAAGCATCCTACTCTAAACCCATAATCAGAAAAAATAAATCCATAATCTAATCTAATAAATGATCACAACAAATAAATCCATGATATCCTAATCTAAATTCATAATCATAAAATTTAAAAATCCATAATCCAATCTAATCTATTACATCACATAAATCCATAGAATCCCAAGCTAAATCCATAAACATTTTAATATAAATCCATAAAATTTAAATCCATAGTAAATCTATCACATCATGTCATGTAAAATAGATAAATCCATATTCACATAAACTAAATACAAAGCATCCTAAACTAACTCAATGATCCATAAAATTTCAAACTATAATCTAATAAATCCATAATCACAAAATATAACACCACAAATTATAATCAAAATCATGTATATATATATAAATTCTTAACTATACATCATCAGAGTCTCGGTATACAAAATATATGGCTCTCTACCCAGTACAATAAATACAAAATAGGATACTTAGTAAAATCGAGATGGCTTAGCTGGATGCTCCCAATGCCTCTACCCCACCTCCATCCCCACCCCCATCTCCTCCTCCATCTCCCATATGATCTCTCCCTCATGATACACTCATTATGCTATCTAACCCTGCATGTGTCCATTAAGATGACCTTACCTATATGGTCACATGTGTGGCATACCAAGGAATATATAGATGTAGATCTAATAGAATCTACTCATAATAGTGCATCTTGACTATCACCTCCTGATATATGTCCATACTCATAGTACAAGCCTATCCTATACTCAACCTAGCTCCCCTTAAACCTATCTTACCGATGACCCATCCATCCCCTCATAATAAACCATCCCTCTCATCATGGTATCTATATCAAGCCTAAACTACCAAATCATGACTCAAATGTAAGGTGTCAAATTCTTCTTGTAAAGCATCTAGTATGGTTTTTAGACCTTATCACTCTATTCACTTGGTAATGAGATCCCCCTATACTATGGCCACCTATCCTTGTAAGGTGATTTTATAGGCTCTTAGTGTATCCCTCTCAAAAATAATACTTGTAATATCTATCTCCTCCTCTTCTCCTCCCTCCTCTTCCCTCTCCTCCTCCCTCTTCCTCTACATCCTACATCTCATTTTATCCCTCCTATTGAGGTCACACCACCCTCTCCTATCTAGCATATATATTCCCTAACCACCACACTATATGTGTTGGGTTACACCCTACATCATCTATCTCTATATTTGATGCCTCTTCCTCAGGTCCTATCAAAATATATGTTATAATAGCCTCTGGTAGTTTGATATCCATATCATATCATCTATACACTTGTGGGGCCCATGGTATATCCTAAATCATCCCAAATCATCTCCTCACTCTCCCAAATCCTCCTCCTTGTAATCCATCATTCCCTTTGAATGTCTACTAACTCTATCTTTACCCTAGGCCATGTAGTAAATCTAACATAAGGCCTCTAAATGATGTCACCATCCTGTAACTCCCATAGGACTCATTGATAATATGTTAAGTCTCTTGTCATTCCATCTATGTAAGCTCATACCAAATCTTCCTTCCATCAAAGGAAGGTCATTCTATAAGTAGTATCATAACATCGTATGCATGGGGTACCGATGGGTCATATCACTCTAATATTCTCATATGCCCACGACTATAAAATAAAGGTCACATCCGAACCAAATATCCTATGGGTCTTCCACCCCCATAGCTCCCTATATATATGTGCTGGTAAAGTTGGGGCCTAGGCAAATACTATCTATTATTCTCACATATCTACAATGAAACCTATGAATATCCATGTGAACTTGCCTCAACCTGAGAATGGGAGAGCATAGCAAGAAATGGATAGCATCATTATCATCACTCTTCTCCCATATGTATCTCCATAATATAGTGAATCAAAAAAAAATCCTCCTATTATGAAATAAATATCCATAGCATCTCCACCATACAACTATGTTAGTGTTGTTGTGCAACCCCACTCGTCTATAGGTACAATAATAACCAACTACACTAAAATCTATAATATCCCATAAATGGCCTCCACTATAATGGTCATCTCTCTTGTAGGTAACCAAAAATTACTAGTGGTCACATCCCATCACTCTAGTAATGCTACTAGTATACTTATGTCTCTATGAATACAATAGTAGAAGCATATTCCTCCTAAGCCCATATCCTCCATATGGGCCCAATCGTTGTCACTCAGTTGATCATGTAAATGATCTAAGAGAGATAGTACATGGTACCACATCCTCAAAAATTTCCATGACTATTATCATAATCCTATATAAGCCTTAAACTTTCTAAAAAATTAACTTAGTTTAACCCTAAAATCTTTACTTGGTTGTTTTTTATTTTTTACAAATCGATATTATTTTATTCCTAATTAGAAACACTTCCAATGAATCGATGATGATTCATTGGGACCAACAACAATCAAGGCTCTTTGTACTATCCTAAAAACCTTACAAATTACCCTAACTAAAAAGATGAAAAATAAAAAAACTTAAATAAAATAAGGCCTACCTCATCATGATTCCATCACCATCACCTCTAACCACTACCACTCACCTTCATCGCACCACATGACAAAATTGATATCAAATTTTATCTCTCCAATCACCACACATTGATAGTAAATGAAATATTTCCATGTCAGTTTTGCTTATATAGTCTATTTTAGATTGGCATTTATATTTTTTAGATTGATGTTGATTTATATGGATCACTGTTGATTTCTTTAATCAACATTATTCTACCCTAAATTTTTCTCTTTTGCACTACTTGTAGTTTTTTGTTCATCCATTCCTACTTTAAAGCCTAATATTATTACCTTACCATACATATCCCATTATTTATCATATTACATTTCAATCTTTTGGACATAGACCCCCTGTTGGTCCCATAACCTATATAAGGCATGCACTTTTTTAGGGAATCTCCCTTCTATGGGTTTCGAGAGTGCATCTCATCCTAAGAATAATCATCTATAGGTAGCGCACACACCGTAAAACTCACTAGATGCTTTATTTAGCCAAACCTTATCATTTATTCTCTTATTATCCTTCATTTAATCCCACTTATACATAGTTGTGGCAATTTATTGCATGATTTGTCTTGGGGCATCTCTACCTATACTGTCCAATACCCTGTTAGTGCAAAACTATACTTTATTTTATGAATCTACACTCTTGGTTTGCATTTTTTATTTATTCATACCATCCATTACTCCATGTTTCAAACCCATCAACCACTCATCATCCTATTTTGGCTCTTGGTTTAAGGGGGAATACCTCCTCACATAAACCTAGGGCATTGGATCTCTCTCAATTTTGTCTTATAACACGTTCTTACATATTGCTCTACAAAAAGGAGAAAATGTAAGCACTATGATTTTATATGTTATATATGAATTATTTGGTGTCTTAGGCCTTTAAATTAATATTTCATCCTAAATATGACTATCTTAAATTCTAAACTATTTACCATTAGGTACTTAGTAATTTATTTTTACAAATTATCATTTTACCTTATTAACCAATAGAATCTAATTTAAAACTCATAAAATATATAAAATATTAACCATTCAATAAATTACCCTCATATTAAATACATTACTTAAAAACCTAAGTTCTTAATCCCAAATTACCCCATAGTTGGAATAAGCCAAAATGGATCAAAGCAAACTTTTTCCCAAAAGGGTGAATCAGTAACAATTCTCATGTGATCGACGTTGATTTTCTCAGATCAACATCGATTTATATATACATAGGCAACCCTTTAGTTTTACCTTGTGAAAGTTCAACCTCAAAGCACTGTTAAGATTTATTTAAGAGGATTAAAGGTGACCTATAGCTTCATGCTGATGAAACTAGGCTATACCCAATCAAGAATGATCATCGCAAACCAAGGAGATTGCTTATACCTATTAAAGGACATACTCTACCTGCATCCATTTCAAGGTAATTTATTTATCTTAATTATTTCATTTCTTATTTAATTCTATCTATTTCCTTCTCATTTTACTATTATAATGTTAGATATCCTTAGTTTCCTTTTATAATTCGTTAGTTACCCTTCAACTGTCTATTTACAACATTGTATAGTTTTAATAGAATCAATGTCGATTCATCTTAATCGGTACCGATTATGTAGGATCAATATCAATCCCTACATTCTATTTTATAATTTTAGTCATTTAATCATAAAAAATTATTTTAGATTCAATCTAATTTGATCTTCTACCTTTTTAAATGTGTAATTTATCTATAGATGACTATGCCTAGAGTTTCACATGAAATTATAAGTATCACTGATCTGTTCATCATCTCTCAACCTCTCTTCATCAACCAGAGTGACATAGATTTTGAGTTATCACTTTATGTTATTGTTTATTCTCCTTTAGTTGAATCCACTTCGAAGCAATTAGATTCTATACAAGAAGATGTGAATTCTACTAGAGATTATTGGGATGAATAATTTGATTATGTTGTTATTATAAAAGAAGATTAGTTCCTATGCATTTTATTCTTGCATCCATTTATTTTTAAATTTAAATTTTTATTATCCACTTAATTGTCAAAATAATGATCTGACATCCTCTTGAGGAATTTCATAACTTCTCAGGATTGGTTCCTAACCAGATAGCTCACTTATCTATCTATTAATCAAGTTTGTCTAATTTATCTCATTGTGTGTAGGTTATTCTTCCAAGAAAAAAATGAGTTCCCATATTCATTGGATTTAAATAGTGCGTAACCATCTTTTATCTCTGTGTATTCCTCATAAACCTTGTATTTATTTAATTTTTTAGTAGATAATTAAATTAAAAGGAAAAAATGAAAAACTACTATTATAGGTTAAGTGTGAGTGAGTGTTGGTTGGATAGATGTTATTGAGGGTTAGGATAATGTAACTCAC